>CAUYRH010033164.1:0-11497 GCA_963574655.1 Perodicticus potto | reverse complement strand
AGGTAAATCCAAATAACAAATACCTAGCATAAACCACTAACAATCTGGTCTATAATCCTTTTATACAGTGTTCAATTATGAATAGCAAAAAGGCATAACTCCTTACTCCTTTTTGGTTTCCTCAGAAGGTTTGCTTTCTTCCTTCTCTTCATTCTCAGGTTCTCCCTTTGGCTGCTCTGCCTCACTAGATGTAGCCGGTGGGGTTTCATTCTCTTGTTCTTCTACAGTAGAGACAGATTCCTCTGAACTTATGTCTGGTTCTAAAAAATCAGGTGAGCAGAATTGCATCAAGTAGATACATTAGAACCTGAGTCAATAAAAGGGCAAAAGTTTACCTCACTAAACAAACCAGCCAAATGTTTCAATTAACACGCGAATGCCACAAGAATAACAGATGACTACAACTGAATGTCGTTGCATTCTTTATGTCACTCAACTATTCAACTGTTTACTGATCCAGACTACTATGTGAGAAAGGGAGATGGACCAGGAAATTACATAGTAAGGGAAACTCATTTTATTCCAAATCTTTCAATTATTCCACTCTGTAGTATTAATGAGAGTCATAACTGAGAAACTAGCCATTTTATAATTTCACAGGCAAATCTCAGAAAGGAAGTTATAAAAAAACAGCATTTATTTTCCAAGTGGGAATGACAGCAGCAAGAGGAGAAACACTGTGGCCTGCAGTTTTCTGTGCTTTCCCTTCACAGAATGTTTCTTTGAGCAGTTTTATTAAACACAGAACACCAAGCATTGGTTGTGCAGGCACTTCAAAGAAAATGATGCTAGTGGCAAAGAATAATAGTACACGTTTTAAGAGTTTGATCATTTAAATTATGTGAATTAATTACTGGAATAATAATGACTTCTTTGAGGCCTTCAGGTAAATAAAGAGAATTTAAAAACACCACTTCTTATAACCAAATCACATAAATACAATGTAAAATAATTTCTAAACTGGGTGCAGTGGCTCACGCCAGTAATCCTAGCACTCTGGGAAACTGAGATAGGTGGAATGCTTAAGCTCACCAGTTCAAGACCAGCCTGAGCAAAAGTGAGACCCCATCTCCTCAAAAAAATAGAAAAACCAAGGCAAGAGGATTGCTTGAGCCCAAGAGTTTAAGGTTGCTATGAACTATGATGTCACAGCACTCTACCTCAGGTGACAGCTTGAGACTCTGTCTCAAGAAATAAAACGGGCCAGGCGCAGTAGCTCATGCCTGTAATCCCAGCACTTAGGAGGCTGAGGTGGGTAGACTGCCTGAGCCCACAGGTTTGAGACCAGCCTGAAAAAGAGCGAGACACTGTCTCTGTGGGGGTGGGTACCTATAGTCCCAGCCTCTCAGGAGGCTGAGTCTAGAGAATCACTTCAGCCCAGGAGTTTGAGGTTGCTGTGAGCTATGACGCCATTGTACTCTACCAAGGGCGACAAAGTGAGACTGTCTCAAAAATATAAATAACTAAATACAATAATTTCTAGTTTCTCAACTAATTAAAATTTCACACCATAAATCCATGAACTGTCAACCATTATTTGCAAATCCTATCCTGTACTATACCCGTCAACTATAGTTACATAGACACACTAGTTAAAACTCCTCCCTCCCATATGTGTTCAACTGAGGTTTTAGAGTTAGATGTACCTGGATTAAAGTTCAGTCTTTATAACTTTCTAGCTCACTAATCTTAGGGCAAGTTCTTTTGACATCTCTACATCACAAGAGTTATATAAAAGGTTTTAGGGGAAGCCTGTAGGCAGACCAGCACTTAAACTGAGTGAGTGATTCCTGTTCTCTTTTGTCCTACTTTGCTGCTTCTAGAACTGTTTCCCATACGCTTAGTATCACAAAGTATTAAGGCTAGAACTTCATTGTAACAATGGTATCCAGAAATACAGATAGTAACTGCAGTTAGGTTTTCCATAGTAAGATGTGCTTTTCATCATGACGTATCTTTTATCTCCCCTCAAAATTTGACCTAACTGGATGCATGGGTAAGAATTAGCTATTAATCGTTATGTTTTACTTACACAATGCCATATTATAAAAAAGATGAAAAATTAAGAATCATTTAGTAGATTTCATTGTAATAAAACCTATAAATTTACTTTTTTTTTTTTTTGAGACAGAGCCTCAAGCTGTCACCCTGGATAGAGTGCTGTGGCATCCACAGCTCACAGCAACCTCCAATTCCTGGGCTCAAGTGAGTCTCCTGCCTCCGCCTCTCAAGTACTGGGACTACAGGCACCCGCCACAACGCCCGGCCATTTTTTGGTTGCAGCTGTCATTGTTGTTTGGCGGGCCCAGGCTGGATTTGAACCCGCCAGCTCAGGTGTACATGGCTGGCGCCTTAGACCGTTGAGCCTATAAATTTACTTTACATTTTTTTCTCAAGAATAACTTCTTAAGAGTTAAGGCATAAAGGTACAATCACTCAACAGATATTGAATATATAGTATGTCTAAGACACTGTTTCCAATTCATTAAACTACTATGTCTGCCTTTGTGTAAAATACAGGATTTTATAATAAATTTTATAATTTATTACCTTTTTAGAGACAGGATCTCACTCTGTAGCCCAGGCTAGGGTACAGTTAGCTGATCATAGCTTACTATAACCTCAAACTCCTGGGCTCAAGCAATCCTCTTGCCTTAGCCTTCTGAGCAGCTAAGACTACCGGTACATGCCACTGCACCCAGCTAACTTTTTAATTTTTTTTTTTTTTTTTTGCAGTTTTTGGCCGGGGCTGGGTTTGAACCCGCCACCTCCGGCATGTGGGACCGGCGCCCTACTCACTGAGCCACAGGCACCGGACTAACTTTTTAATTTTTTATAGAGACTGGGTCCTGCTATGTTGCCCTGACTGGTCCCCAACTCCTACCCTCAAACAGTTTTCCCACCTCAGCACCCCAAAGTGCCAGGGATCATAGGGACCAGTCACCACATCTCACTAGGATTTATAAAATATAAAATATGAGTGAAGTCTAATTATTTCAACGCACAAAATGGGAGAGTGAGGAAATTAAGACATACAACTTGTGAAGTGACATTGTTCCTCTATAAATTCTTGGTTAACTTTTCTAATACCTTACATGTGAAACCTCTGGCATATATTTTAAAAATTGTTACTGGTGATTTAGTGGCTTTAGCTGACTATAAAATAAACATTGATTAACATGAACCAAGTGCTGTCTCCTAGTGCTAGACAAGATAATCCATCTTCAACTTACCAGCACCCATTACTTTTCCTAACATTGATTCCCAATGTTTCCTAACTGCCTTAGGGCCAGGGTGCTCAAACTGAGATTCTGAGACACAAATCCAGGCTCACCCAGAAAAGAGTACATTGACTGGTTAATGATGTCTGTCTTGTTGGGCCAAAGAGTAAGGCCAACAAGGGTGCATGTATTTTCCCTAGTAGCCATGACAGGGAAAGCACAGTGTGCTCACCCTGGCAAACCTGAGGTAAAAGGCAAGGGAGAAAGGAAAAAAGGATACGGAAAGAAAGAAAAAAGTTATGAGAAGAAAAAGAAAGGGAAAAGAGGAAGTGGTTACAGATGCCAGAAAGGAACACTAGCACTCCATATTGATGAGTCTACATTTCTCTCCATTCATAACATGCTCCAACCTTTGAGAAGCTGATCTTTTCTCTACCAACACCAGTTACAGACCAATGTTTTGATTACCCTGATGATGTATGAATGCACCTTTCTCTTTTCATCCTGAAGGCCCAAGTCCTCCCTTCTACAATGCCTTCATCCCTATAACACTGTATGTCCATAATGCTACTCTTTAATCATTCCTGTTCTCCCCAACTGTTGTTTTAAATTCCAAGAACGTTCCATGGAACAAAATTCCATGACGTTTTTACCTTCCAAAAATCATTAGAGACAAGAAGAAATCCTAGTTTGCCCACATGGTTTGGCAATGACATATCAATAGGTAGTGCTTCTCTTTCTTTTCTTGTTTATTTGGAAGAAAAAACTGTATGCTTCTCTTTTTAAATGTTCCCCCAGGCTCGGTGCCTGTGGCTCAACGGGCTAAGGCGCCAGCCATGTACACCTGAGCTGGCGGGTTCGAATCCAGCCCAGGCCTGCAAAACAATGACAGCTGCAACCAAAAAATGGCCGGGCGTTGTGGCGGGCGCCTTTAGTCCCAGCTACTTGGGAGGCGGAGGCAAGAGACTCGCTTGAGCCCAGGAATTGGAGGTCGCTGTGAGTTGTGATGCCACAGCACTCTATCCAGGGTGACAGCTTGAGGCTCTGTCTCAAAACAAACAAACAAACAAACAAAAAAAATAAATGTTCCCCCAAAACACTTGGCCATGAATAAAGAACAATTTAAGTTCAAAAGGACATATGGAACACTTCAAACGTGAGTTAAAAACTTTTGCCTTTTTAAGTTGTAACACTGCTTTACCTGGCTTTTCTGCTTCCCCTTCAGCAAGCTTGCTTTTGGGAGGAGTTTCCCGGGTAGAATTCACAGCTCGACGAATCGGCATGCTGCTATCTTCTACTTTCTAAGAAAAGAGATGGCCATAATCAAACATGCATTAAAAAGTTCTCTTTTCTCTCTTTCTCAAGGGACCTAACTGGGTGTCAGAAGATGTAGGAGAATTCTTCAAGTCAACTCCAGGATCTGTTGCAAATTACTTTTAATAGGTTTCTTTTGAAGTAAAATATGATTTTAAAGAAATTCTTTTCAAATATTTTATTTTGGCTAGAATTTCAAATGAAAACAAATAATTATACTTGATTTGATATAAATTTAGAAGGTTGGAGGTTTTCTCAAGAATTTAAGGGGAAAGGGAAGATGAAAAGAACTTTGAATCTATTTTGATTATTTTCAAAATCAAAACCTAGACTCCCCAAAGTATGAGAAAGAACATGTACCAAGAAGGACCCAGCATGGCCTGAAGTCAGGGATTGATCCAAGAGTGAGCTTCAAGAATGTATCAGCCCCTACCTCACCTAACTTGTCCGAGTGGATCAGCTGAGCTCCTACTATAAGTGGGAGTGCCTTAGGATGGATGAGTTCACCTTGAGACGTATCAGTCGCCATTTATAATTATTTCTAGGCCCGAGTACAGGTTACACTCTGAAGCCTCTGCTGTTAACCACAAGGATTTTTCCTAATTATAGTTTCAGTGTGATGAAGAGTCAACCTGAAGCACAGAAAAGACCCGGTGTGAAGATTAACAGAAACAAAACTTAACTAAAACATCTAGGTTTAATATACATCCAAAGGGAGAAAATATAACTATAAAACTTTAACTTAAGTGACAAATAACTTAGTTATTATTCAGAAAGATATAACTACTATCAAAATACAGACTACATAAAGCAGCAACTAAGACAAATGCATAAGCCACAGAAGCTGGTGCACCTTCCACATGAACAAAGGCAACAAGGACAAGAAAGCTCATAAAGAACCTAACCTCATCCAGTCTTATTACCATCAGGAACTTAGAATAGAATAAGGAGATTAAGAAACCGTTAGTCAAATGTATAATCAAAGATCAGTTTACTAGAGAAAGAAGATTCCTGCTGTTATTGTTCTCAAAAGGGTCAGGAAAATTAGCTATAACCTTAACTCTAAGAAGTAATTTTTTCTCTATTATGGGAAAATGTAAGGGCAAAAATACTGCTGAAGAACATAACATTCTAAGAGCCTCCAGACCCAGAGAAGTAAATTTAGACCATCGCCTAGGAGAATAAAAGTGTGCTTCCAAGACTTTCTCAAATATTTTTAACGTAGGCATACAGTCACCCAAATTTACCTGATCACTACTACCCCCTATATCCCCCCCAAAAACCTCACCTGGAACTCAATGAAATTTTATAATAAAAATGATCATTCAAGGCTGAGGTGAGAGAATTGCCTAAGCCCTGGAGTTGGAGGTTGCTGTGAGCCATGTGACACCACGGCACTCTACCGAGGGCGACAAAGTAAGACTCTGTCTCTATAAAAAAAAAAAAAAAAAAGATCATTCAGGGCGGCACCTGTGGCTCAGTGGGTAGGGCACCAGTCCCATGTACTGAGGGTGGCGGGTTAAAACCTGGCCCTGAGCAAACTGCAACAAAAGATAGCTGGGCATTGTGGCAGGCGCCTATAGTCCCAACTACTCGGGGGGCTGAGGCAAGAGAATTGCCTAAGCCCAGGAGTTGGAGGTTGCTGTGAGCTGTGACACCATAGCACTCTACTGAGGGTGACAAAGTGAGACTCTGTTTCAAAGAAAAATGATCACTTAAGTGTTTAGATCTCTGTGCTAATGAACAATTAACAAAAAGTTGGGGAATGATAAGACTTCAACTTCTACTTTAACATCTAATTCTAAGAATTTGAGAGCTTTCAACTTATCAGATAATAATATCAAGCTATAACAACTAGGATAAATCTAAAAAATTCAAACATACATAATGCTAATTAGTGAATTCACTTCAAGAAATTATGAAATACAGGCAAGAGGCAGGGGCTCACATCTATAATACTAGCACTCCGGGAGGCCCAGGGGAGGAGATCCCTTAAGAGCGTGAGCAAGAGTAAAAGAACCCAGGAGTGATGGCACTTGCCTATAAACCTAGCTGCTGGGGAAGCTAAAGCGGGACTGCTTGAGCCTAAGAGTCTGAGGTTACAGTGAGCTTCCATGATACCACTGCATTCCAGCCAGGGCAAAAGAGCAAAACTCTTGTCTGGGAAAAAAAAACTATAAAGCACAGTAATGAAAATAGTTGTTTTCTCACCTATGAAAAAGGAGGATCGAGTTGGCTTAAAGGCATTATTCAGGTTCATGAAAACTAAAAATCTACCTTGGGGATAATTTTAAGTCCACAAACCGGCTCATTCATTCAATTAGCACTTACACAGTGATATATTTTCCTTGATTAAAAAAACCCATAACAAAATCTGGTATTTTTGTATGTAAACACCATACAGAAGTAAAACTAGATCATGATTAGGTTATCCTTAGTAAAGTGATATTGCTAATAAATTTACCACTCTTTTTTTTTTTAGACAGAATCTCAAGCTGTCGCCCTGGGTAGAGTACCACTATAGCTCATGGCAACCTCAAACTCTTGGGCTTAAGTGATTCTCTTGCCTCAGTCTCCCAAGTAGTTGGGACTACAGGCACTGGCCACAATGCCCAGCTATTTTTTTTTGTTGTTGCAGTTGTCACTGTTGTTTTAGCTGGCCTGGATCGGGTTTGAACCCATCAGCCTCAGTGTACATGGCCAGTGTCATACCCACTGAGCTATGGGCGCCCCCAAATTTACTATTCTTTTTTTTTTTTTTTGAGAAAGAGCTTCAAGCTGTCACCCTGGGTAGAGTGCCGTGGCATCACAGCTCACAGTAACCTCCAACTCCTGGGCTCAAGCGAGTCTTCTGTCTCTGCCTCCCAAGTAGCTGGGACTACAGGTGCCCGCCTCAACGCCTGGCCATTTTTTGGTTGCAGCCATCATTGTTGTTTTGGTAGGCCGGGGCTGGATTCGAACCCGCCAGCTCAAGTGTATGTGGCTGGCACCTTAGCCGCTTGAGCCACAGGCGTCGAGCAAAATTTACCATTCTTAACACAAGATACGTAACACTAGCTAGGTTGAAAATACTATTGTGAAGTCAACAAAACTTTTGAGAGTTCCTGTTCATAAGTATATTTTAAAAAAATATTTTCCTTTAGCCAGGCGTTGTGGCAGGCACCTATAGTTATAGTCCCAGCTACTTGGGAGGCTGAGGCAAGAGAACCACTTAATCCCACCGCTTAAGCCCAAGAGTATGAGATTGCTGTGAGCTGCAATGCCATGGCACTCTACCGAGGGTGACATAGTGAAACTCTGTCTCAAAAAAACAAAAACAAAAAACAAAAGAATTCCATGTAAACAAAATACTGAAAAACATCAAAACCTTTCCAGACAACTCTACATTCACTAATTATTCATAATTAAAACGAGCAAGTTCAAAAAAAGGAAAGGGGGCACAGGAAGCTACTCTCCAAGTCAAAGTGATAAAACTGACTAAAATTAAAATTGAGGCAAATAGGCTTCTGGTCCATGAAGACATCAGACATAATTAACCTAAGGACAAGAATGATAGTTTAAATTAAGCCAGATAAGAAGTATGCCCAGATTGGAATAACTAAGTTGATTTGCCAATGTTGCTGGTTGCATCCACCAAAAAATAAATTCTAACATTCTCCTACTCAAAACCTCTCAGTATCACCCCATCATCTTACCTAGAGTGTTCTACCATCACTCTACTCTCTTGGGTCCAAACCACAGACCTTCTTTTAGCTCTTGCAATGTGCTCTGCTCTTCCCTGCCTTAGGATGTTTGCACTTACTGTTCTCTTAAACTAGGACACTCTTTTCCTAGACCCTTCAATCAGGTTTTTGCTCCACTATTACCCACCTCAGAAAGACCGCCCATCTTTTTTTTTTTTTTTTTGTAGAGACAGAGTCTCACTTTATTTCCCTCAGTAGAGTGCCCTGGCATCACACAGGTCACAGCAACCTCCAACTCCTGGGCTTAGGCGATTCTCTTGCCTCAGCCTCCCGAGTAGCTGGGACCACAGACACCCGCCACAACTCCCAGCTATTTTTCTGTTTTGCAGGTTGGCGGAGGCTGGGTTTGAACCTGCCACCTTCGGTATATGGGGCCAGCACCCTACTCGATGAGCCACAGGCGCCGTCCTTTTTTTTTTTTTTTTTTGAGACAAGAGTCTCACTCTGTCACCCAGGATAGCTCACTATACCCTCAAACTCCTGGGCTAAAGTGATCTTCCCCTCAGCCACCCCAAGTAGCTGCAACTAAAGGTGTTTGGCACCAAGCTCAGCTAATTTTTCTATTTTTAGTAGAGAGAGAGGGGTCCTGCTCGTGCTCAGGCTGGTCTCAAGCAATCCTCCAACCTCAGCCTCCCAGAGTGCTGGAATTCCAGTCCCTAGGCCACCCCATAGTGTTTTGTTTTATTTGAGACAGGGTCTCACTTTGTTGCCCTGAATAGAGTGTCCTGGAGTCATAGTTCACAGCAACTTCAAACTCTTGGGCTCAGCCTCCCAAGTAGCTTGGGACTACAGGGACCCACCACACCTGTCTTTTTTAGAGACAGGATCGCACTGTTGCTCAGGACAGCTTAAGTGCAAGCAGTGCACTCACATCAGCCTCCCAGAGCATTAGGATTACAGGATAGGCAGCCCCATCATTCTTATTCAGGTTCTCCCCTCTTCCCCCAAAAGACCAGGCCTTACACGGTCTCCCTGGCTGGAGTGCAGTGGCATCATCACAGCTCACTGCAATCTTAAACTCCTGAGCTCAAGCAATCCCACTTCAGCTTCTCAGAGTATTATGACTACAGGTATGAGCTATGGGCCTTATTTGGATAAATATTAAGTGTTTGCCTCAGCTCTTCCTTAGTAAACGTCACAGAACGTAAAAGCTTCAACCTATAGTACTTTCTTTATAATAGGTGGGTTAATGAGTTATTTAATAAATTCAGTTTGTTACAGAGGTAACAAAACTGTATGTGTGGTTAATTTCATACTGCCTTAACGTCACCATGTATCTACCTATTAAATAAACTTTTTTTTTTTTTTTTTTTTTTTTTGAGACAGAGCCTCAAGCTATCACCCTGGATAGAGTGCCGTGGCATCACAGCTCACAGCAACCTCCAATTCCTGGGCTCAAGTGAGTCTCCTGCCTTCGCCTCCCAAGTAGCTGGGACTACAGGCGCCCGCCACAATGCCCGGCCATTTTTTGGTTGCAGCCATCATTGTTGTTTGGCAGGCCCGGGCTGGATTCGAACCCGCCAGCTCAGGTGTACGTGGCTGGCTCCCCAGCCCGTTGAGCCACAGGCGCTGAGCCTATTAACTAAACTTTTAACTACTGCACTTCCTAATGATCAGACTTTTAGCCTGTCATGTTTGTTCCCTGGAAGGGATCTTATCTAGTTAGTTAAATACTGCATACTTGATGCCTAAAAACATAAAAAGCACAGAACAGAATCAATAAATATTTGCTAAATAAAGAGCAAATCAAACATTATTTATGTTTTTCACCTGGCTTCTCATATATGCCCAAAACAATCTGAGTTTACCTGTGGTTCATGTGGTCCTCCCAGGTTCACTAGTTTGCTTTTTGTTTTTTAAAATTTAGAGTTACATTAATACAAAGATTTGCTTTTGTCAAGGGCAATGCTTGAACTGTCTTAATGCAGGCAATAAAAAAAGAGCTGTATAAGAAAAAAGCCCCAAATATCATAGTTTTGATTTACTCCCTCTACATTAAGAGAAAACAATGGAAAAATAAGCAGAAGTTCAACAATGTATTTCAATTTACTGACATCCTTGATAGTATGCATTTTGGGTAAAGTACTATAATTTAATAATTCACTATTACAAATTAACTATAGTGCAGCAGTTCTCAACCTGTGGTTTGTGATCTCTTTGGGGGTCGAATGACTCTTTCACAGGGGTCACCTAAATACATCCTGCATATTAGATATTTACATTACAATTCATAACAACAGCAATATTACAGCAATGAAGTAGCAACAAAAATAATTTTATGGTTGGGGGTCACCACAACATGAGGAACTGTACTAAAGGGTCGCATTAGGGGGCAGGGCCTATGGCTCAAAGGAGTAGAGCACCGGCCCCATATGCTGGAGGTGGTGGGTTCAAATCCAGCCCTGGCCAAAAACTGCCCCCAAAAAGGGTCACATTAGGAAGGTTGAGAATCACTGCTATAGTGTTAATTCACTATTTTACATACCACATAACGTCATTAATAGTTCTGCACTGAACACTTTACATTGTTGGCAATCTAAACTGTGATTTTGTTGCAGTTTTTGGCCGGAGCTGGGTGTGCACCCACCACCTCAGGTATATGGGGCTGGCGCCCTGCTCCTTTGAGTCACAGGCACTGCCCGATCTAAACTCTCTTACTACACTCAGATTTAATGGGTCAAGTCACCAAAAGCATTATCTCTAATCTGATTGTTGACAACTTTTTAAAAATTTGTTTTCCCAGTACAGGAACATACTGTCTATGTTGGGTATAAATGCTAAGGATGCTTGCATGGTTCCTCCTCTCAAAATAATCACAATCTAACTGGCTAAAGAATTAAGACTTTTATCTATCTATGAAGAGTTCAGTATACATCCTCCACCAACTTCCAGTCTTCAATCTTCCAAGTAAGCTTAAAAACAACCCCCGCCCACCCCAGCTTGGTGCCTGTGGCTCAAGAGGCTAAGGCGCAAGCCACGTACACCTGAGCTGGCAGGTTCGAATCCAGCCGGGGCCCTCCAAACAACGATGGCTGCAACCAAAAAAAAAAAAAAAAATGGCCAGGCGTTGTGGCGGGCGCCTGTAGTCCCAGCTACTTGGGAGGCGGAGGCAGGAGACTCGCTTGAGCCCAGGAGTTGGAGGTTGCTGTGAGCTGTGATGCCACAGCACTCTCTCCAAGGTGACAGCTTGAGGCTCTGTCGGGGAGGGGGGGGAAGAAA
>CAUYRH010033162.1:0-23766 GCA_963574655.1 Perodicticus potto | reverse complement strand
CCCAGCCTCCGCTGAACTGCAAAACAAAAAAAACAGCCAGGCGTTGTGGCAGGCGACTGCAGTCCCAGCTACTCGGGAGGCTGAGGCAAGAGAATTGCCTAAGCCCAGGAGTTGGAGGTTGCTGTGAGCAGTATGATGCCACAGCACTCTACCAAGGATGATAAAGTGAAACTCTCTCTCTACAAAAAAAAACAAACTAAAGGAAAATTTATTGCATCTACAGCCTCCCACAATAAAAGGAAAACACAAAACATGATAGTCCATGCTGCTGTTAAGGACAGCATCTTTCTGTGGCTGGGATCCTGGGATTCCACAATATAGAATGACATGGAAGGCTGCTGGTCTTGAGGGTATACACAGCAGAAAGGACGTAGAGTATGGTTCCAAACTATGGTGCAAACAATTCTGCTACTTGAGTCATAAAACTCAAGAGGTTCTATGATACTAGAAGTATTTATGGTGGGAAAATATGCCATGTGGAGTTACACAAGTGCCAATGGGAAAATCACTAGAGCTAAGCTATTCCATCTGCAGCAGAGTATGGTACACCACTGAACAGTTACTGATATGTTTCTGGGCCTTGATTGAACTTGTAGCCAGAACTGCCCATCATGAACAAGGTTTTTGTTATAATGTCATATGTTGGGCAGGTCCCAGCAGAGTCTATTATAAAATGAGAGCTATAAAATGGGATTGGTAATTTATCACATGTTGGGATGTGGTAATTGACAAAAATATTTTTGGATTAGTTTATGTGTATCATATCACAGATTAACTTAAAAACAATTCGGTATTTGTCTACTCTAAAATTTAAGTCACTAATGGGCTTTGCTCACAGGCTTAGTTTGGAAAACTAGAGCTGTCTTGGGAAAATAAGGCCAAAAGGCTTCTAAATGGGGTCTACAATCCTTAATCCAGAATTATGAAATCTAAAAACTTCAAACAGCATACAGTTTTGAAAGTCACTGAGCATCAAAACATGAGCCTAATTTAAATAACGATAATTTAATGTTTAGTCTTTAATCTCAATTTATTCTATTTGACATAAATTGCTACAAAATGTTTAATTACAGGGAATTTTCCAAGAACTTGCAGAAAGAGTGGTTACTTGCTATATAGTATGTGGACTGTGGACCCGTTGCAGGTTGTGTTCCCTGAAATAGGAATAAGTTATTAGGAAATAAATCACCACCTATAGGAGGAGAAAACGAAGCAGGATTGGGCGTCGATGTCATCTCTCTGTTGGTTGTTTACTTGGAATACAAAATCCTTCACACTTGGTGTCCATTCCCATGGAATCATCCATAATCCTCTATCCAGGACTCTCTTCATTCTCGGATATTTCCAATTCTCTTTCCCAAGGGGAGCTACTTCTCATGAATCCAAACAAATTCCGAGCTCAGGCGACTTTGCACGAGGCAGAACTAAGCTCTTTGGTAGGATTATTTCTTGTCAACTATCTTTCAAGTCAATTCTTAAGTGAGGCTGCAGAGAAACTGTCCCACATTTTTAGCTCACACCCACAGATTAGTTTTTGTCCTCTTTTGCCAGCTTGTCATACATGCCCTCTCTTGGCCCCCAGGCTTCCGTGGTGTGAGTTAGCTCAGAGGTCTAAGAGGGACTCGTCAGAGTCATTCCGGGGCAATAACACGCGAAAAAATGCTTCAGCATCATGGACTTGTTCTGGCATCAGTTTTTCAGCAGCAATGACCTTGGAAAACTTATCAATGAATTTCTCCACTGCTTTATTACCACAAATATTGAATATTCGTTGTTCCCTTAATTTTTTAACTCATTGTGCTAGATCTTTGCCCGTTTTATAGTCAGCATACAATTTCACAGCAGGGCGTGTGTTCACTGCAACACTGATGAATCCACTCTTTCAATACACAATCAACATCTTCATTTATAGCTTTATGCAGTATTTTTCAATTTTTTTATTAACTTCTGTTCATCACTTTCAGCATAGATCTTCAACAGTTTATCCTTCAGTTTTTTTTTTTTTCTTTTTTCAGGTCATATGTGGGGCCCATTCCAATACCGTATTCCTTTATAAGATGTTTCACGTTTACATCACTGTCTTATTTCTTCAACAGCTTGACATTCTGTGCTATAGATAAACATAAATGCTTTATCTTATTCTTATAACCATTTCCCATAGTCGTATCTTCAAGTCTTTGTAAAATTTTCAATAATATCTTCATACCACAGAGCAGAAAAAAGCAAAAAAGTAAAAATAAATAATGATAATAAACAGTGAGTCATGCACTTGGGTCTTGGCCCCATGTGGGACCCCATGGAGAATCCACTGCTGGGGTGTCTGGCCTGCACACAAGCCTCACAACGACAGATCATAGCTGAAGGGGTCTGGGAGGGTCTTTTTTTACTTTGGGGATACTGAAAAAACTGTGTTGTGTGCTGCTTTTTGATCCCTCTCATGTGGTCAACCATGGGATTTTACAGTTAAGACATCATGTTGGTGCTCAAAAAGTTTTAAGTTTTGGAGAATTTTGGTTTGCAGACTTTCAGGTTAGGGATAATCCACCTGCACTTCAGGTACACTACTACATCATGTATACAAAATGTAAATCCACCATCCTATAAATTGTACAGTCCTTTTTAAATGAGTATGAAGACGAATGTAGTGATTTTTTTTCAGCCTTTATAAAGGATAAAAAAATGAGGAAGTATGTCATTGGTCATTCAAAGAAAACAAATCAACACAAGCAAATACCAAGATATATAATATTCTGAATACCCCATGAAAATCAAGATAATCATTTTGAATTCCCAGGATGAGTTACTAATTTGCTAAAGATCCCTTGACATACCTTTTATATCTTTTATTTTTGTTTGAGAATAGATTTGATGGTAACATTATAATGCTATACATTCTAGTATAAATAAATAATCAGGAATAATTTTAGGTAAATATTCACTCATTTTAGCAGCAGACTATTCATAAACAGTTTGCTACCACTTAGCAAATCGTTTTTTTTTTCTGGAAAACAGCATAATATGCAGTAACACTGGGCACAGTGAAAATAAGAGTTCAAGAGTCAACCACACATCACTCTTACTACATAAGAGTTTAAGCGTCAACCACATAGCACTCTAACCTCAAACATGTCATTCCTTTACTATGAAGCTTTAGAGTAATCACTTTACATTTTTGGTTGAATTTCCTTATTTGTTACAAGGGAGTGATAGTAGCAATACCCCAAGTATTTCACAATATTCTCTTGAATTACACTTAACATGAAATTCTTCTGACTTCAGATAATGATCTAATTAACTTGGTGTTCTCAGTTCTGCTTACGTGGGCATTTCTTGACGCAGAAGGCTCCGTAAGTGTACTTGGCATTGAAGTTGTGTTCCAATTGAAAGGTGGTGGGATTATAGACAAAGGTTTGGGGACACTGAGTAACACATGCTCCACTGTCGTTGAAATTCATGCAGGCCTGCAAAATAGCCAAGAACACTTCCGTTTACGAACAACATTCTTAGTATTTCTCAACGAAACACATTGCTGCAGTGTAGTCTTTACTTAGTATATAATATTCTCACCTACATACTGCAAAATTTGATAGTTTTGTAGTCATTTGTGTTTCTAAAATACTTTTTCCAATGTCATAAATATACTATTTCTAGTTGCTGAGGCCCAAATTACTTATTATCTATCCATTCTTCTCTAAACTGAGAATTCAGTTATTATCTATCCATTCTTCTCTAAACTTAAATTACTGAAGTTAGCTAATGTTGACTAATTATTTAAGCTTATATTAATTCAACACATTTCTGTTTAGTCTTAGAGTCTGGTACTGACAACTAAATCCCTAATTCTATAAGCTAGACTTTCTTTTGAGCTGGTTCAGTTCCTGAAGTGGCATGTTAAGCATAATTATCAACATTGGATTAAGAGTACACTGTGGTACTTAAACTGAAAGTCACTTAAACTGAAAGGACTCTGGAAGATGACTACACAAGTTTAAATGTAGTGTAGGTGAAGCCAAAATTAAGAAGGGAACTAGTTAACATTATCCGGTAGTTAAATAATATGATGCCATTTTCTGTATGGCTTTTTTATAATGTAGTAAAAGCCACCACATTGAAATGAGACGATTTATTTCTGCTTGCATATATATTTGTATTAAGAACCCAATTTATTAATATTTTCAAATTCATTAAGGAAAAATTAAAAACCATTTTACTACCTATGAACTAGGGATTTGACATAAAAAAAGAACCACATGTCTAGGTATGAAACATATAAATGTGATTAACAAAGTATGAATGAGATAAATTATTTTGAACTAAGAAATTAAGCCTTTATAGTAACAATTTGGGCTTTGGAAGGTGAGGTAATAGGAACTCAAGCTATGATTTACATTTCATAATACATTGTACATATGCGTATTAATATGCATTAATTTATTCTGTTTCCCCAAAACATTTGCTCCATCAATTGTTGTTTTAGCAAGCACTTTATCACAAACATGACAATTCCCTGATGAGGGGCTACTAGATGCATAATCAGAACGAGACTCACCGATGATACATTATGCACTCAGATGACACGTTCTAGGAAGAATCTATTAAAAATCCATCTAGAAAACTCAGGAAGTTTTAATTTATGACCATGAAACTTCATGTGTCCTTATATAATTGGTTTACTAACATACTTTATGCAATGTTGTGCACAGATTGCTTAGGAACAAAGGAACATAAGTCAGAGGAATAAAACAAATTTACCTTACAGACAGCATACCAAATAACGTAACTTACACCAAGACCTTGTTTGTACTGAACATCAAAGTGGAATCACTGGACCATTCCTTAGAGGTAATGAAATGATCATTTGAAGCTCACGCAGCACTGTGTTATCATGATAATGGAACCGTGAAAAGGATGCAATGCAAGACTTCTCAGTGAGAGTTTTTGCTGTTGTTTATTATTGTTACTGTTCTGGAATTGTTAATGTAACACCTGGCAGTGTCCGGGGTTTTAAAATCAAGCTTCCATCCTGTGTCTGGTGATGGATGAAGGAAAGGTTCTCAGTTCAAGACCTGCTGCGTATGTTCCTTAATGTTCTAGCATTTTAACTCCCTTTTCTTCCTCCCTAGTCACATCTTTAACGTGTATTTTTATTTCAGGTAGAATGAGGGTGGGTAAATTAACTTCTTATGATATCAGAAAAACATTATCTATATCATGAGAACTTTAATTTATATTTTGCTTATTTCTGGAATTAAATGTTAATTTGAAAAAACTATTCATTTTTACTATGTATGCTTGTTTGCTAGATATTTGAGAAGAAAAATTATAAAAGAAATTTCTGTGCTCCTTTTTAACTACAAACACAATTATTATGATTTTTAGCTTAAAAATAAATGTTCTATATATATGAAATTGAATTAACTATAACTAACAGAATTGCTTATATGTATTCCCATGTAAAATATAACTGTATTAGAACTATACCAAAATGTAGTTAAAAAGTGTCCCCAACAAACTATAAATGTTAAAGGAAGTATCCTTCTTTAAAATAAATATCACATAGATTAACATACAAATTGTTTTAAATGTACAAATCTTCAAATTTTGAAATAATTAACTTGTTAGCAAAATAAACAAGAAAATACTTAAATTCATAAATTATCTGTTATAATCTTAAATTTATATTTAATAAGTAAAATACAGTTGCCTCCACTCATCCAATTTAATGGTACAACAAAATAAACCAGAAATCACTGCGTTTCTGAAAAGAAGCCTATTCTATTCTAAAAAGGTATCTCACTATGTTATCCAATAAATCTCATTTATGATATAAATTATACGAGAAAGATTCAATTCATGTAGTAGAACAGAACAATTCAAGTTAATCAATAGCCAACTCAGTGAAGGAATGACTTCTGGGAAGGCTGAGCATTTTTGTTAATCCTAATATGGCTAAACATGATCCTACTATAATAAGATATTAAAGACTCAGTGTGCCTAAGTCAAAGTGGAAGGGAAAAGGGAGCAGGAGAGAAGAAGGAGAACTCCCCGACATACAAAGCAGTCTGTGTCCTTAGGTCCTGAGCAGCCTCCAGCACACTCTCTGTGGCAGCAGTCGCTGACGTAGGGTCCATAGCATCTGCCATCACATTGTTCTGCACACACTGTCCTTGTCACTGCAGAAAACAGAGATGGGGCCGTGATCAATGTCAGCCACCAAAGAAACTCAGAAGGTTATTTAGAGCAGCTGAGAAAAGCTGAGTTCTGGAATAACAATTTGCTCAACCCACCATTGATTCAATTCATAATGAATGAAGTCTGCAACTATATCAGAATTATTATACAAAAACCTTCAAAATTAATGTATAATTTGTTTTGTTTTTATATTATTTCTTATTTCAACAAATAATTACAGCCCTTTACAAAAATAAGACAGCTTAACAAGAAAGAATCCAATTTCAAACCAGAAGCAGTGGAGCAAGCCTGTGATCCTAACTCCTGGGAGTCTGAGACTAGAGGATTGCTTGAGCCCAGGAGCTGGAGGCTGTAATGGGACAGGACTGCACCCGTGAATAGCCACTGCATGCCAGCCTGGGCAACACGGTCAGACCGTATCTAACTTTTTTTTTTTTATTGTTGAATCATAGCTGAGTACAATATGAGCTAACTGAATAAGACATTCGACAGTTTGAGAAAAGTAGTTAAGTAGTTATTACACAATGGTCACAGCAAGGTGCTATGATAGAAGGTCTTCCCACAAATGGATCTAAGATTTTTAGTAGTTAAACCAGGAAAAGAAACATAAACTTTTATTTAATTCACATTACATTTTATGTGAGGAGAGGAAGAAAGCAAAGGCGAGGAAAGGGAGGGAGCCATCATACTGAATACAACAAAGGTTTCACTGGTCATTGCTTATAAATCCCGCAATCCAAGCTGACAACATCATATCAAGTAAAAGCAAAACATAGTAAGTAAAGGTAAAGTACAGTAAAAAGATTTATATAGCCTGTGTATCAAAATTATAGTAATAAGGAACATAGTTCTACTTGTTTACTTTTTCTTTTTCCTTTCTTTTTTTTTTTTTTTTTTTTTTTTTTTTTGAGACAGAGTCTCACTATGCCACCCGGGGCATCACAGCTCACAGCAACCTCAAACTCTTGGGCTTTAAGCAATTCTCTTGCCTCAGCCTCCCAAGTAGCTGGGGCTACAGGCACCAGCCACAATGCCCAGCTATTTTTTTGTTGCAGCTGCAGGCTGCTATTGTTCTGCAGGCCCAGGCCTGGTTCGAACCCGCCAGCCTCAGTGTATATAGCTGGTGCCGTAACCACTGTGCTATGGGTGCCAAGCCTTGTTTATTTATTCTAAAGAAATATGTTTAAAATATTTAAGTTACAAAATTTTACAGGATATATGAGTAGATAGCATATCACTTCATAGCTTCAATATTTCCACTTCCATATTTCTACTTGTTTCTTTTTATTTTTTAATTTCAAAATATTAAGGAGGTACAAATGCCTTAGATTACTGGGTCACTTTTATAATGCGTTAGTCCTGGCTCTAGGAGTGCCCGTGCCCAAATAGCATTCGCTGTACCCATTAGGGAGGTTTTTGCCTCTGGCTTCCCGCCACCTGCCCTGTGCTTGATAATTCTAAGATTCCTTTGCAGCTACTCGGTCAAGACCCTAAGCACTAGTATTCCTCAGACGTAGTCTTGATAATTTTAGGAGGGTAGCTTGGTCTCATCCCTGGATAAAAATCATTCATCGCTTACTCTGCATACTACTTATAGGTAGACAACTTTCAGGCCCTAACCTGAGTTCTTTATGGAGCTGCGGCATTTATTTCCAGCTTTTTGCAGAAGTCCCCATTTGGATATCCTAAGGTGTACAAAATGTGACGTCACTCACTTTCTAACCCCCATCACTGAGTACACAGATCCCCTCACTTCCTTCCAATTTGTCTTTCATGCCACTTTAAAAGCAATGACTTGAAAATATAAGCCCTTGTAATTGTACCACCAGTGTTGATGTGTAGTGTGAAACTGACTGGTATCCTGTACTAGAGGGTTAAACCTTTAGCAAGTGATAAAAGTCTTTCATAAACTGTCTGCTGTGACTACGACTGCTGGTCTCTTTATTCTCAGTCTGTTTCTCACATACAGCCAGAGAGAAACACAACTTGCAAAATCCTTTCCTTACACCATATGCAGGAATGATTCTCATTGCCTTTCACAGGCATTTCTCCACGTTAGAAAGCCTTCCTGCTTGCTCTATCTGGCAAATACTTCTGAAACTTTTCCAAAAGCATCTCCAAGCTGTGTTATTCTCTCACTTTTGCTTCTGAACAAGCCTGAAGGTAAAGCTAAGGCAGCAGTCTATACTCTGAAGGTCTAGACTCAAGTCCACAAGTATTCAATCACTCGCTATTTTACTTCACCATTCCGAAGACGGAGTTAGTATTTCTACCTATCTACTGGGATTGAAGGTAAATACAGACACAGATAAAAAGTGCCTAACATGGTCTCTATGAACAGTACTGGGCACATGTTAGATCTTATTTATTGCATTTATACATTGCTTATTTTTTCGTGTTTCTTCCTCCAACCAAACTATGGGTTTACTGAAGTTTATTGTTTTATTGAAATTTTAATCCTTAGTGACAATTACAGTGCTTTGTACTTAAGTATTCCCTTCAAGTAAATACATAAACCACACATTGAGAACTCAGAGAAAATTCCTGCTGAATGTTTAATGCACTTATCAGAGGTATAAAAATATGTAGAAAATTAGAAGTAAGGCACTGAGAAATGTAAACAAGGAAATATTTAAACACTAAGAAAAAGAACATATCAAAATAGAGATAAATTGGAATTATTTTTAGTATCCATTCTTACATTTAAAGTCTCTTAAAACTCTGCTGTTCATTATTTCATAAGTCCATATTTTATTTGGATCCTTTTCCATTAAAGATGATCATAGTATTCATAAAATAATTCACAATGTTTAAATATGAATAATATCCTTTCATTGGACATGATCTGATGACTTACTAAGCATAGTAGGATAATAATATGAAGATCAAATAGAGTTTCTAAAACAGCATTTGGACCAGCCTTCTGTCTCCTTTCAATTTTGTAAAAATAAAGTTACATGATATTCCTTATCACAGATTATAGAAGATTTTGAAAAAAATAACAATTTTTTTGACATGAGTTCATGAGGCTAGATTTTGTATTTGCAATTTACATCAAATTTAATAATAAATTATTTATCTTTTGGTCTACCCCTTTACCTTCTTTAAGTGTTTTCTCAAATTGCAACTTTGTAGAGAAGTCTGCCCCCTATTTATTACTAAATCTTTTCCAAACAACAGACTCTTGGTCCACCTTAAGTTATTCAGAAATAGATTTCATAAGCCGATATTCTAAAATTTCTGCCCTAACACACTCCCTTCTATGTAAAAAAAGTTTCATACAGAGGGGAAAAATAGTTATTTAGATGGAAAAGCAAAAGTGGAGCTGGGTCAGTCTTAAACTAGAACGCTCTTTCCAATTTCATGCCGTATCACAGACTAAGTCAAAAATTGTTGTCACACAGAATAAGGCCTTATATGTGCCTATATCCTGATTTGAAACGGGAAAAGATTTTGTACTTTAAACATTTTAAAAATTATTTTAACAAACAACATAAGGCTTAACATAAGAAAAAAAGACTCAGAAGTGATTTTTTTTTTTTTTTTTAATAATTGGACCTAGCAAATAGAATTATCAAAAAAGTATCTGGGCTTCTATTTTCACAGCACAGAAGAAAATATAACTGATTTTCTTTTATTCCTAGTTTCTAATTAGTTTGGCCATAGCTGCTCTAAATGAACTGACCAGGCCATGCCATGAGGATTACGCCCAACAGGTAACAAAACTGTTTATTCCAAAGTGTAATGACAGATACCAGTATGGTTCTGATGGAAATTGAGAGTCAGTTAATAAAAGTATGCCCAGATTTAGGCGGTTACTAATTAGGTTTGACTCTTGTCCCAGAGAAATCCCTGGTGATCCATGGACTATGGCATGATATTGTTAGTTGTGTCAAAGAGGAAAGGGGTCTTGTCTTATCCCGTCTTCATCACCAGCTGCTTTCTTTACTTCCTTAATGAAACTTTACCCAATCAATTTTATACAGACATGAACCATGATTCATTGAGGGAATGTTAAAGCTGATTTTAAACTCTACTCTTGGCCACCAGGGAAATTATCTCTTATTAATAGGCTGTTAGCATTTCCAAAGTTTGTCAGTCAGGATTCGGAAAACAATATTGCCCTATTACATTCATGATAAAAATATTCTTGAGAATGAGTAATTTTATGTTCCTCATGGGACTATAAATACTGGTTTCAAGGAAATCAAGTAAAAGTGTAAATCTACATAAAGAGACCACAGTAAACTTTTAAAAATATTTTTTTACATTAGAATTGAAGTCTGCCAATAAATGATATATTGGAGGTAAAGTAGTAATTAAGTTGGAATAACTATATAATGGATATGTAACAAATCAAGAAATATAAAAAAGTTGACATTTCAAATTTTTAAAAGTACTTTGGATTATAGTAGACCACACCTCTCTATATACATCCTTGAGGAGAAACAAGTGAAAAAACAAACAAAAAAACTCTTATCTCATTTGCTTATTAAAGTTTGCTATCCTAGTCTTCTTACTTGAGGAGAATAAAAATAGTATCTTTTTCACCCAATAAATACCTGAATGAGTTTCTTTCTCTAATTGGAAACAAGTTGCCAATTTTGTGACGAAATAATTACAGAATACTAAAATTTAAAACTCATAAGCCTTATAACAGGAGAACAAGGAATACACAGTATTTGTTAAACCAGTGAATGCTATCTAATCTAAATTTATAATTTTATTGATGAAGGAACTAAAATTGAGATAAATTTGCCTGTGGACGATCCAAAATAATGTTCATACATCTCTAAAAAATATCATCATCCCTTTGGGATATTCCAGGTAATTTCTAGTTTTGATGAGCATAAAGATCATGCAAACTACCTGTGGGTATATAAATTGATAGGAGACTCTTTGAAGAGTAATTTGTCTCTGCCCAATTTGTGTATGTAAACTCACATGTGACCAAGCAATTCTCTGTCTAGAAATCTGACTTATGGAAGAACGTGCACATGTGGACAAATACATTTATTAAAATATTCATTGGTTGTAATTGAGGCTATTCTGAGTTAGTTTGGGTATCTGGTCTCTCCAAATCTCATGCTGAAATTTGATCCCTAATATTGGGGGTGGGACCAAGCGGGAGGTGTTAGATCACAGGGACAGATTCCTCATGAATGGCTTGGTGCTCTTCCCACAGTAATAATTAGTGTTACCAGTTCATACTGGAGCTGGTTGCTTGAAAGACCATCTCTTGCTCCCTCGCTCACCATGACGCACACCTGTTTCCCCTCTGCCTTCTACCTTGTTTGGAAGCTCCCTGGACCGTCACCAGAAGCAGATGCTGGCGTGATATTTCTTGTACTGCCTGCAGAACCCTGTGCCAAATAAACCTCTTTTCTTTATGAATTGTCTAGATTCAGGCATTTTCTTTCATAGCAACACAAAATGGATGGACACACAATGTAACCTAAGCACAGACAAATAAATTGGTTAAGTAAATTATTATACTGTACAACTATAGCTTGGAAAACAGCTGCAGATTTTTTTTAAAAAGGATGAGGTTGTTCTCTACATACTGAAATGAGATGATTTTTAAAAATATAATTCCAGGGAAATAAAATAGAAGAATAGTTATAATATACTTGTTTTTGTAAAACACACAAAACAAAATCCTAGAATTTCACGTACACACACAAACAAATACACACACAAATTCCAAATTTATTCCCATAAACAACTCACCGTATGGAAAAAATGTAGGTTTAGAGGAAGGGTAGACATTATTACTTTTAACTTTACACATTTAAATATCATATGAATTAAAAAACTATAATAAAATAACCTATGCATATGGCAGAGAAAGTTAATCAGTGTTACGGATGAAGAAGTTAACACTTAAAAGTATTCAACTAGCTCATACTAGGTCACATAATAAGTTATTATCAAAGTATACTTTAAAATTAGTTTCCTAACTCCTATATATCTTCATTGACAAGTTTGAATTAAATTGAGAGCCCCCAACCATAGATGTCTAAATGTAAAGATCAGAGGAAGGAGGAAAGGTGAGGAAGATAATTCCAGAAACTGTTTTAAATACAACATTGAAAAACTAAATTAACCAACACATAACGGCTTTACACTTCTGAAAAAGTTTCTATTCAAGCCATTTTAAAAAACACAATTTTGAGTGATGATTACGAAAACCAAAATATTAGCCACGTGTCCTTTAAATTTGAGATCCAGAGAGGGCCGACACTGACGTTTATACACATATCTCAGTTATAATAAAGACTTTTAATGAGGAGCCACTTAAAAGACTTACAGCATGAGCACTTTTCAAGTATACCAGGAAAAATTTTGCTTTTTTCCCATAGAACATGTTTGGGATTGTCTTGTTAAAATGAGAATCATGTCTGCCTGCATGTTAAATGATACTCCTTTGCACTACTTTTCAAACTTGTTTCTAAAATCACAATTTACATTATAAACCACATTGGATATCCTGCCACAGTACACATAGGCCTGATGAAATGTCTTCAGGAATGTTATCTGACCCTAATTAAGTGCAGAGCATTTTAATATTGTCTTTCCTGGTCTATTCTAATGTGGTCTATTTTATTCCAATCTATCCTATTTCACTAAAAATTTAATGTTGGTTAGAGCCCACTGAAGTGATTTTATAATTCATTCACAAGTTGCAACCAGCAGTGTGAAAGCACTGCTCAACTGCATGGACAAAGGTCAAATTAAGAATTTAGAGAAACCACTCTGTGCTCTTTTCATATCAGTGCAGCACATTAGCCATCTAATGAATTCAGGAACATAAATCCCTGGGATAAAATTTACTTTTTCTAAAGTTTTAGGATCCCAGAAGCTAGAAAAAATCATTGCACAAAAGTGCCCCCACAATACCTTCCCTTCAGGATTGTGGGGAGGAGATTGATTATCCCCAGAGATGTGTGCTTTGTATCCCACTAACACCACTAGAAATCTGACATAGTTAAATCTGAGTTTCTCCTATATGTCAGTTTGGTACACCATGGGACAACACAAAACAACACTTGAGATTCTCCTCGAGTGATCTATTTATAGAAAATAGTATATCCATAGATATTAAATAAAATTTTATGCATTATCATTATTATTATTTTTGAGACAGACTCTCACTATGTCACTCTCAGTAGAGTGCTGTGGCACCACAGCTCACAGCAACCTCAAACTCTTGGGCTCAAGTGATTCTCTTGCCTCAGCCTCCCAAGTAACAGGGACTATAGGTGCTCACAGCAACACCCAGCTATTTTTTGTTGCAGTTGTCATTGTTGCTTGGCAGGCCCAGGTTGGGTTCGAACCCGCCACCTTCAGTCAGTGTATGTGGCTGGTGCTGTAACCACTGTGCTACAGGCACGAGCTAGCTTTTATAACATTATTAATATACTGATAAAATAAATTATTATCTTTCTAATCTGGACAGAAGTTTGAAAGTCCTCAAAAATTATTTAAAAAGTCTTGTCATAATAGTGTATGATTTCTTTCCTTTATTAAACTTCTGAAATAACATACAATACACATTTTAATAAAATATAAGTAACTATGAATATGTAAAATCAAAAAAAAATCATCATTCTCTTACCACAGCAAAACTAATGTATGTGTCCTTGACCTCCCTATGATGGTTCCATACCACTGTGACCATTAAGAGACCATGCCACCAAAGTCATATAAATTGACTCAAGTATTTAACAGCATTTTTTCAAATTCCATGAAAGGGGTACATTCCCCATTCATGCCTCTGAAAAAAATTCCATCTTTCTACATTTCTCTACACCCTGGAAATTCCTCATTTTCCTCCTTTACAAGTCTCTAACCTACTGCATTGCCTCACCCACCTTGTTTCTAGGATACAGTAATGGACATATGAGGATTGAACGAGAAAACACACAAGAAACTGTCAGAACAAAACCAACACATCGGCTGGCTTTAGGACGTTATCTGGAGGTGACCTCTAGGCTGTAGTTTTGACCTTACAAAATAGCTGTGATAGATTAGACAACTTCCTTAACTTCTCTGTGCTTCAGTTTCTTTGTCTATAAAATGAAAATAAGAAGTGTGCTTACCTCATGAAGCTGTTGTGAAGATGTGAAGATGTTTTGTATTG
Organism: Perodicticus potto; assembly: GCA_963574655.1. Classification (NCBI taxonomy): domain Eukaryota; kingdom Metazoa; phylum Chordata; class Mammalia; order Primates; family Lorisidae; genus Perodicticus; species Perodicticus potto. The sequence continues at coordinate 9,431 of CAUYRH010033162.1, read as the reverse complement.
TAGGAAATCATTAAGTTTGATATAGTGACAACAGGTGAGCTTTCTGCAAATTGATGTTGTCAGTATTAAGTACCCAATGAATGACGGTTATTATCTTGCTTTATAGTCTGGCATTTTTCACTAAATATTATATCATTAACATGTTTTCATAGAAGCATAAATATGCTTCTGCTATATTATTTTACAAAGCTCTATGTTTTATTATTGTGTGGATAAGCTCTAACAATCCTCCTTCTCACATGCATAGTTTATATTGGTTACTATTGTAAATATTGCTGGAATAAATGACATTGAACACACATTTTGTGTATGATAACTTAAGTGTTGAAACAAATTTCTTACTCCACAAAATTCAAATTTAAATCTTTTGATATAAATTATCAGTCCACATAGTAATGTTTACCTATTCATAATCTACCAAGAATAACGGAGATTGCTCCAGTCCCCATACTTTGATCCTCACTAGGAATTATCTGAACATACTTAGTTTTTTTAAATTCTCATTTATTATATGATAGGCTAAATACTTTTTCAGATTTATTTGGAAATTTTTAATTATTTTTAACTTTATTAAAATTACTGTTTTTTAAAAACCACCATAACATAGTTCAAATGATCTTTTCCTTCTTTTCATTTTGTAACTATTGTATATAGAAAGACCTTAACTATTTCGTCATTTTCATCTCTGCTATTTCCTAGTACTTTCACTTATTCTTTGCTTTTTAAATACTTAGCCTACAATCCAACTATTTATATAGATCTATCTACACAAAGACTGTCTAACTATAGTCTATCTCATGTCTTTTATACATATAATTCACAATCCATATTATATCTTATTTTATTGTAGGTCTCTATTTTATTCTACACGCGAACTATTTGTTCTAACATTATTTATTAAATGATCTATGCTTTTGCCATTTTTGAAAAAAAAAATCAACTTTATAAAAACTAAATTGCTATGTAGGGTTCAGCCTCCATATGGACTTTCTATTAGATTCTATTGAGCTGGTTCAATACAATGAGTACAATATTGTTTTAATAATTACTACTTTTTAACATTTTAATACTTGATGGAAAAAACCTATTCCACACAGTAGTGTTTTTTTCAAGCATCTGATGTTTTACTAAATGTATTTTTAGGAATAATTTTGGACTTTATTGTTCAGTTAAAAAGAAACCATTGGAAATTGATTGATGATGTTTGGATGTATAGTTTAATTACAGAAGAACTGATAATTTCATAGAATGAGTCTTTCCATCTTAGTATATGGTACTTCTCCGATCTGAGATTTGTGTTATGTCTTGGTGAAATAGCATAGCTTGATTTCTGTTTTAAATCATCAGTAACCACCTGTAAATGTTGGAATCTGCCTTTCTGTCCCTTCCTCCCCTCTACGTTCTCCCGATGAAATAACATGTTAAATACGTACAATTCCTCATCATCGGAGAAAACAATCACTCTAGCGAATATTTATTGACTTCACTAAATACTGATATCAGAACAAAACCGGCCGGTAATAATGCTTTATCATCTCCATCATAACAAAATTCATGGCAGATGGCTTTTATTAAACCAAAAGTAATGATCTTCAGTGAGATATTAACATGCAAAACTAATTTTCAAAAATATTTTTTATAACCTTAACACACATTAATACACTGAATATATTAATATAATGAATATTACTTTGAAAAACGCTCAAGGTAATGGAGATAAGTGGCCATGATAATGTTATGAACTGTCAAATAATGTATAAAATTTATATTGGCTTGAGAAATAAAATATTAACATGTCTGATATTTACAGAATTAATATTTATTCTAATATAATGGACAAAAATGTGGCTCGGTAAGAGAAATTACCCTGTATCAAATTTCCCCTTCTTATCGTCTTTCATCCAAAGCTGTTTACTTAAATCTGTCTCCAACCATATAATTCGAAATAGAAGATGAAATATTTGGGATTAATGCAAAGAAGAGCTTTAAGGAGGATATTTTTCTCCAAGTTTACAAAATTCTCTAACCATAAGAGTGGTATGTAGGTGCTTGCTTGTACAAGAATGAAGTATCACACTTCTTTCCATTTCTGTGGCTAAGAGTGAGGATGGTGTCCCAGGCACAGCGGCAGCCCACCTGTAGGTAGTTTTGAAATTTTCCCTTTGATAGTCAAGGATAGCTACTCTAACGACAGTCAGCAATTTTGCTGCAGAGACACAAATGCTTCAGAATGACTGTTACCGCTTCCAGAATAACAAATTCTTTTAATGGTAACATTTCCAGATATTTGTTTTTCCTAATGTCCTCTTAATAATCTTTTAAATGTGGAGTATTGACTTTCTGATCACTGCATAGATTACCTGCCTCCACTGAGTCCCATGGTTTGTATCCTTCCTCCACTTACCTATTTCTGCATGTACACCTACAACGTCTATATATACAAAAAAAGTGTACACACATTGTAATAAAGGAAAAAGCTATATTAAAGCTGTTATACTCATGTCTGCTTCACTTCTGCAGTTAGAAGTGGTGTCTTCGGGACTTGTGTTCATCTGTTATTGGTGTATAGTGAGTATTACAATTTTTTTTTTTTTTTTTTGTAGAGACAGAGTCTCACTCTATTGCCCTCGGTAGAGTGCTGTTGAGTCACAGCTCACAGCAACCTCCAGCTCTTGGGCTTAGGCGATTCTTTTGCCTCAGCCTCCCAAGTAGCTGGGACCACAGGTGCCCCCCACAGCACCCGGCTAATTTTTGATGCAGTTCAGCCAGGGCCGGGTTTGAATCTGCAGACCTTGGTATATGGGGCCGGCGCCCTACTCGCTGAGCCACAGGCGCTGCCTGAGTATTACAATTTTAATACAGTATTTTCTTTTCTTAAAATGTGTATACATTTATTGGCAGCCTCCGTAGCTGTGGGTATATACACACACTACACATAACAGCTAATTGACATTCATGCACACACGCACACACACGCATATTCTGACCATGCCAGGAAGCATGCACAGAAATCATCTTTTTCAATCCTTTCATAGTGTAGATGAGGGAACTCAATGAAACTGAGGTTTGGGGCATTGAATTAGTCTAGAAGTAGGACTATATATCTAGTTTCCTTAAGTCAACAGCTCAATTTTTTATTGTTTCAAGCATTGTTCACCTTTGTCTTGTAACCTATACCCAGGATGACCAGAGAACAGGCATAGTTTCATATTTTCCTTTATAGCCCTTGAGCATATAACCTGGCATTAAGTCATATCTTCTGAATCTCATTAAACATTTTAAATATTGTAATAGGCACATCTTCTTTAGTTAAAATAAAAATTTTATTTGTTACATATTTGAGAAAAGTCATCTAATTATAATAAATCAAAGTAAACAGCACATTAGAGGAGATTTTTCTCTCATTTTCTCCAAGTAAATTTTGGGAGAACGTTCTGAACTGTTAAAATGTGCAAGTAATTAGTACATTGTTATGTTAACATTATCTCCAGATACTATAAATCCAAAAAAGAGAAAATAGGAATAATTACAATCAATAAGAAGACTATGGAAATACAAAGTTATTGGTAAAATATAGGGTTTTAATTAAAGATGTTGGTTTTAAACAAAAGCTTGCTGTTATCCTGATTGATGGAAGCTGCTGGCTCCGCTCTTTTTCTGATTCCCATTAGCTCCCTCTTGCTTTTCTCTGCTCTAATTGGATATTTACCACATCAGCACCTTCTCTTTAAACAACACTTGTTCCACAAAGACTGTAAATATAGTTACACTTTAGACAAATTATATATGGATGCATATATTGAGTATAACTATTTTATTATTTTTGAAGGTTGTCATTTTGCTTTCCTACTGTACAGTAAAATTTTGGAAATTACATGAAAAATTACAATTTAATTTTGATTGGCTCTATTTTCTTGCTAAAATTTGGGGGAACAAAAATATATAATCAGAGGAGGAGGCAAGATGGCCAACTGGAGCTAGCTTTCCACAGAGGCTCCCATCCAGAAGGTGAGTTAAAGGACAGAAGTTTATCAAATAAGTTGATGGTTTGGAGCTGAGCCAAGAGAGAAGATTGAACAGCACACATCAGCCCTGCTGAGGCAAGCTGCCACCCCCAAGGAAACAAACAATAGGTACAAAACCCATCGCAAAGCAGATGGGAGTCCCCCCCACCATGAGAACAGCTCACAGTGTACTTTTTACAAACAAGCCAGCAGAGTTTGATCTCTTGTTTTTCTATTCCATTGGAGAGAGCCACTAAAACATGGATCTCCTTCCCCACTCATATTTCATGGCACTCTCTCACTGGGCAAAAAACTGAATATATACTCTACCTGCAATTCTGAACTTCCAGCACTCCCCTCCATTCCCACCTCAAGATCTGGAAGCCTGTCCCCCACAGAATCCAGACTCTTAGGCATTTACTCAAGAGGTATGAACAAGGCATGGGCTGTTACAGTCTGTGCTGAATCAGTGGCATGGGTGTAAAGCAGGGACTGTGGTGCGAGAGAGCAATATGAGAGAGGGAGCAGCAGTGCCCCACAGCACAGTGCAGCAGCAGCAGCAACAGCAACCATGGTGATGGAAACAATAGGGCTCACATCCCTGATGATATTTTGGACAAGCATTTCCTGTCTCTTAGCAACCAGAGGGAGCCGGGCCTCTATTCCAGTGGCAGCCAAGGAAACGCAGGCCCCATGAGCAAAGGGTATGCCTGAGGCAGTACCTGCCTGGGTGGGGCATGGTGGGGATGGAGACTAGAATACGTGCACAGAGGTGGCATACTCTCAGGGCAAGGCTGAGTCAGAATTGCTGCTTTTGTGAGACCAAGATGCACCTGGCCCCCAGTGGAGCATAGCTGGGACAAAAGTAGGCATGGCAGTGGTATCAGCTCAGGAGAGGCAGGAACTGAGAGCCCTTTGTAAGCTCTAACTGTGCCCGCCTGAACACAGAGTGCAGCAGAGACAGAGATACCAGCTCCATGAGAATTGGCACAGTGGCAGCAGCATAGGGCGGGACTGAGCCACAGTTTCTGTGAACCCAAACAGCACCTGGCCTGCAGTGGAATACAGCTGGGATTGAAACGCAAATTAAGTGAGAATATAAGTGGCAGCAACATCAATCTAGGGCAGGGCTGGAACTGAGTGACACACCACAGCTTCCATTAATACTCGAAGTATTCAGGCTTTAGCTCCCCCTGCCAGCTGGTGGCAGAGTGTCACAGCCTGGCCAAGGAGACATAGATCTCCCTGTGACTCAGGCAGGGGCAAAACCCTGGCACATCTGTTCATTGGAGGGAACTGGGCCACAGCACTGCAGGGTTGTCAGTGACTGGGTGTGACAGAGGTGCAAGTGGGGAAGGAGGCATCAACCTCCCCAGACTAACTCATTTGATGGGTGGGCCCTTCTGACTCCACAGAGTACCAGAGTGAGCCACACTTGAGCTACCAGTAGACCCGATCTAAATAGTTGCAGGAGACCTTTTGAACTCTCCCACTTGAGACTTGGTGTTCACTGGGACAACTGATTTGGAACTATTGACTTGGGCCAATCACCTGAAGACCGACCATCTAAGGTGGGACCCTGGGTGTGTGGTTGTGGGAACGTTTGATTTTCCTTTTCTAGTTGTTGTCCATGGTGGGCAGGGTGTCTTAGTTGCTTTAATTTTCCACAGCTGAGACTTAAACCCAGAGATACTGATTCACTAGGATTGTACAGAGACCAGCTGAATACAAGACACAGTCGTCTCACCCCATCATACCACGCAGGTCCCAAGAGTCTCAGGCTGTATTACGGTACAGGTCCTTTGCAAAGGGAAAAGCTGCAGTCACCACTCCCAGTTCTTGGGCAAAGGGCTGGTTAATCACTACTCCAGGAGTGCCCAATCTGATTTCACCTTACCTGCTTATCTAGTCAAATGGTGAAAAATACTGATGGGGTGGAATCAGCAGAAAAACTCTGGCAACATGAATAATTAGAGTATATCAACTCCCCCAAGGAATGACAAGGCGGACACACCAGAAGATCTCATTCATAAACAAATGTCTGAGATGTCAGAAATCAAGTTTAGAATTTGGATGGCAAATAAGATTAACAGAAGGGCAGTAATTTTGGAATTAGAAATTCTAGGAATAATTCAAAAGTTGTCTCAAGAATTGAATGAATTCAAAGACAAAATCACCAAAGATTTTGACACATTGAGAAAAGAAGTTGCAGCCCTCCAAGATACAAGAAATACGGTAGAATCACTAAGTAACAGAATGTAGCAGGCAGAAGAAAGGATTTCTGACACTGAAGACAAAGCTTTTGAATGCTCCCAAACACTCAAAGAGGAAGAGAAGTAAAGAGAGAAAATGGATCATTCTCACAGACAGCTAAGGGATAATTGCAAAAAACCTAATATTCGCTTCATAGGGATTCCTGAAGGTGACGAGGTGGCTTTGAAAGGCCCAAATACTCTACTCCAAGAGACAATTGAGGAGAACTTCCCAAACATGGCAAGTTATTCTAAAATTCAGATAGCAGACAGTTTCAGAACCCCAGCATGACTCAATCTAAATAAAGCATCTCCCAGACACATTATAATAAACTTTGTCAAAGTTAATATGAAGGAGAAAATTCTGTAAGCAGCCAGATGTAAAAAACCATAACTGATAATGGGAAGCATATTAGAATGACTGCAGATCTCTCTGCTGAAATTTTCAAGCTAGAAGAGGGTGGTCATCGACCTTAAACCTCCTAAAAAAAAAAAATAATAATAACTTTCAACCCAGGATCCTGTATCCAGCTAATCTGAGTTTCATTTATGATGGAGAAATTAAATACTTTAATGTTATTAAACTTCAATTTCTTCATATGTTGAAGAAATTTGCCATAAGTAAACAAGCTCTCGAGGATATTCTCAGACCCAGCCTCCACAATGACAAGTACAATGCTCTACCACCATAGAAAACTCACTCAGAAACTTTTGATCAAATTCCAACTTCCACAGTGATGAAAAGATTAAAAATGTACACTGGACTTTGAAAACTTTGATACCCAAAATACTACCAGGCTAATCAATACTCACAATTAGTGTGAATGGCTTAAATTGGCCTCTAAAGAGTCACACTTGCCTTACTGACTACAGAAACTCAGGCCATATATCTGCTGCATAAAAGAATCTCATGTTACCTAAAGAATAAACATAGACTCAGGGTGAACTGCTGGACATCTATAATTCAGGCAAATGGAAAACAGAAAAAAGCATGTGTTACAATTTTATTCACAGATACAATAGGCTTTAAATCAACAAAGGTAAGGAAAGATAAGGATGGTCACTTCATATTTGTTAAGGGTAATGCACAACAGGATGAGATTTTAACTATTAACATTTATGCACCCAAACAGAATGTGCCTCAATTTATAAGAGAGACTTTAACAGACATGAGCAACTTGATTTCCTTCAGCTCCATAATATTCAGAGAATTCAACACTCCTTTGGCAGTGTTGGATAGATCCTCCTATAAGAAACTAAGCAAGGAAATTTTAGATTTAAACTTAACCTTTCAACAATTGGATTTACCAGACATCTACAAAACATTTCATCCTAACAAAACTGAATACACATTCTTCTCATCAGCCCATGGAACGTCCTCCAACATTGATCACATCTTAGGTCACAAGACTAACCTCAGTAAATTTAAAAGAATAGAAATTATTCCTTGCATCTTCTTGGACCATCATGAAATAAATGTTGAACTCAGTAACAACAGGAATCTTCATATTCATACAAAAACACGGAAACTAAATAGCCTTATGCTGAATGACAGCTGGGTCTTGGATGAGATTAAGAAGGAAATTACCAAATCTTTGGAACAAAACCATAATGAAGACACGAATTACCACAACCTCTGGGATACTGCAAAGGCAGTCATAAGTGGAAAATTTATAGCATTGGAAGCCTTCCTCAAGAAAATGGAAAGAGAGGATGTTAACAACTTAACGAGACATCTTAAGCAACTGGAAAAGGAAGAATATTCCATTCCTAAACCCAGCAGAAGAAAAGAGCATAATTAGAGCATAATTAAATGAAATTGAAAACAATGGGATTATACAACAGATCAATAAATCAAAAAGTTGGCTTTTTGAAAAGGTCAATAAAATAGATAAACCTTTAGTTAATCTAACCATGAATAAAAGAGTAAAATCTCTAATTTCATCAATCAGAAATGACAAAGATCAATGCCAACACACTGCTCAGAATTTCAATAAATCCTTAATGAATATTTCAAGAATATTCTCAGAAACATGAAAATCTGAAGGAAATAGACTAATACTCAGAAACACGCCACCTTCCTAGACTTAGGCAGAATGAAGTGGAAATGTTGAACAGGCCTATTTCAAGTTCGGACATAGCATTAACTATACAAAATCTCCCCACCCCCAAAAAAGTCTGGAACCAGATGGCTTCACATCAGAATTCTACCAAACTTTTAAAGAGGAACTAGTAACTATATTACTTAACCTCTTCCAAAATATAGAAAAAGAAGGAACACTACCCAACACATTCTACGATGCAAACATTACCTTGATCCCCAAACCAGGAAAAGACCCAACAAGAAAAGAAAATTATAGACCAATATCACTAATGAATATTGATGCAAAAATATTCAAGAAGATCCTAGCAAACAGAATCCAGCAACACTTCAAACAAATTATACACCATTCCCAAGTGGGTTTTATCCCAGAGTCTCAAGGCTGGTTCAATATACATAAACCTACAAACATAATTCATCACATTAAAATAATAAAAAAAAAATATGATTCTCTCAATTGAGGCAGAAAAAGCTTTTGATAATATCTAGCACCCTTTCATGATCAGAACACTTAAGAAAATAGATATAGAAGGGACATTTCTTAAACTGATAGAGGCCATCTACAGCAAACCCACAGCCAATATTGTATTGAACGGAGTTAAACAGAAATAATTTCCACACAGATCAGGAATCAGGCAAGGTTGCCCATTGTCTCTACTGCTTTTTAACATTGTAATGGAAGTCTTAGACATCACAATCAGGCACGAAAAGGCAACGAACAGTATCCATCATATAGGGTCAGAAGAGATCAAATTTTCACTCTTTGCAGATGATATGATTGTATATCCGGAAAACCCCAGGGACTCAACCCTAAACTCTTAGAAATGATCAAGGAATACAGCAGCATCTCAGAGTACAAAATAAATATTCACAAATCTGTAACCTTTATATACCAACAATAGTCAAGCTGAAAAAACAGTCTAGGACTCTATTTTGTTCACAGTAGTGCCAAAGAAGATGAAATATTTGGGAGTTTACCTAACAAAGGATGTGAAAGATCTCTGTAAAGAGAACTATGAAACTCTAGGAAAAGAAATAGCTGAAGACGTTAACAAATGGAAAAACATACCATTC
>CAUYRH010033161.1:0-20745 GCA_963574655.1 Perodicticus potto | reverse complement strand
TTTGTTTGTTTATTTATCACATTGAAACAACAGGCATTTATCATCCAATAGTTTTTGTGGATCAGGAATTCAGCAATGGCTTACCTGCATGATTATGGCTCAAAGCCTCTCATCACCTTACAGCCTTCTGAAAGCTTGACTAGAGCTGGAGAGTCTCCATATACTGTTTAAATAGGAGAAGGGGAAGGGGAGTGTGACCAATGATTTTTAAGAGAGATAAATGGGCTGGCTCATGCCTGTAATCCTAGCACTCTTGGGAGGCCAAGGCGGGTGGATTGCCTGAGCTCACAGGTGATACCAGCGTGAGCCCAAGCAAGACCTTATCTCTAAAAATAGCCAGGCATTGTGGAGGGCACCTGTAGTCCCAGCTACTTGGGAGGCTGAGGCAAGAGAATCACTTAAGCCCAGGAGTTGGAGGTTGCTGTGAGCTGTGACGGCAAGGTACTTTACACATGGCAACAAAGTGAGACTCTGTCGGTAAAAAAGAGAAAAAGAGAAAGATAAGTGGGCCCTTATGATACAGGACAGGTGGCACCCCAGCCAGCTGAACTGAGCTGGAGGACCTGTGCCTTAGCTCTGCAGCGGCAGCCCGCAGCAGAAGAGGGAGAGGGTGGGGGACGTAGGACGCACCAGAAGCCAGAGGAGCCAGACAATTGCTGGGGAGACACCAGCATCTTAGGTCTCCCTCCCCTTGCACTTCCTGCTGCTCCCGGAACCTCAACTTTTCGAGGCCTGGTCAATTTCATGTAAGTTTCCTAGGCCTGAATGAAAGGGATTGTAGCCATTCATTAATTGAGTTCCAGCCCAAGCTGCTAAATGGAACAACTGAATTCCGGCTGAATGTCACTTTAGAGGACCCACTCCCTCTAAAAGTAACAGTTGAATTCCCGCTAAATAACTCCGTGAGAGTATATATACCCCTGAGCAGAGAGCCGGGAGAGAGACCGAGAGAGGGTGTGAGAGAGCTTGTTCTTCGACCTGGAGCTTTGGTGTTGTTGTATTCTTTTTTTTTTTTTAGAGACAGAATCTCACTTATCGCCCTTGGTAGAGTGCTGTGGCGTCACAGCTCACAGCAACCTCCCGCGCTTGGGCCTAGGCGATTCTCTTGCCTCAGCCTCCGGAGTAGCTGGGACCACAGGCACCCACCACATGCACAGCTAGTTGCAGTTTGGCTGGGGCCAGGTTTGAACCGACCACCCTCCGTATATGGGGCCAGCGCCCTACCCACCGAGCCACAGGCACTGCCCTTCTTCTTTTTTGAGACATAGACTCACTTTATCACCCTTGGTGAGTGCTGTGGTGTCACGGCTCACAGCAACCTCCAGCTCCTGGGTTTAAGCAATTCTCTTGTCTCAGCCTCCTGAGTAGCTGGGACTACAGGCACTGGCCACAATGCTTGCTATTTTTTTGTTGCAGTTTGGCTGGGGCCGGGTTCAAACTACCCACCCTCAGTATATGTGGCCGGTGCCCTACCCACTGAGCCACAGGCGCCACCCTGTATTCTTTTCTTTCCTGTAAATAAATCTTGTCTTACCACTGATCTGTGGTCCTGGATTCATTCTTTGAATCACTGAGACCAAGAAACGTTGAAGACGAAATTCCAGTATCACTTAGAGGAGCAGCTGGGAGGTATGATAATGTAGGGAGGAAAAGATTTCTTTTTTTTTTTTGTGTGTATGTGGCTTTTGGCTGGGGCTGGGTTTGAACCGGCCACCTTGAGCATATGGGACCAGCGCCCTACTCCTTTGAGCCACAGGTGCCACCCACAGGAAAAGATTTCTTTGCAAACTAATTGGTACATTCATGGCTGAAGCCCCTGTAACAAAAGGCAGATTAATAAGAGAAAAGCATACAAATGTGTTTAATATAGGTTTTATTTGACACACCAGCTTTCAGAAACAAAACCCCACAGAAACAGGGAAACCTGTGGTATATTTTTATGCTAGGTTTGATGAAGAAATGGGCATTTGCGGGGAAGTACGATTAGTATGAGCTAATGGTAGTAAACTGGGGGAATCTTAACAAGGCCTGTTTTTCAGATTCTTTGCTATGTTTCTGTGTCCTAAGATGTAAGGAGATTCTTTTTCTTTAGGTGTAGAGGGGCCATCTCTGGAATGAGGATCTTAGGGACCTACTTGAGTGGAAGCTCAGAGAATTCCTTCATGACCTACCTCAGGGTGGAGGAAGGTCAGAGAGAACCTTCCTGCTTCTGCTGTTTTCTCTCAAGTGCTAAGACAACAAGCACATTATGGAGTGTCCTTAACCCCATCAATAGTTTGTAATCAAGTTTGGGTGTGGTATTGAGTTTTTCTTACAAAAGTTGATTTTTCCTGGTAGATCAAACTCCCAGGGGGACTGGTAATGATTGAGTTCCTTTCTGCAGGATCTGTCTTTAGGCAAATAAGGGGAGTTCAGAGTAAGCCTTTTCCTGAATTTGCTGTTTTCCAAATGCCTTTAGCTCAAAATAATCCTTTAGAGACATATTTTAGGGTGACATATTCAGCCATCCTTCATCCCCCCCTTATATAAATAAAGAAACCAAGGTTCAAAAAGGTCACAAAACTAGTAAGCAGAAGGTTCAAACCAGGCTTATCCAAGCCTAAAACCAGATTCTTTACCCTTCTCTGCCTGCCTAGTAAGTCGTTTTATCACCTGAGAACTTTTGGTTACTTTAGAATTGTCCATAAAATATTGTTTTAGCTTTATTTACACTAAAATCATCAGAAAAAAGTTGAAAGATAATTGACAAATTGGGCAAAACATATAGCTCATATCACAGATAGAGTCATTTTTTAATCCATAAAATCTGTGAATCATAAGAAAATGACCAATTGTTTTCAAAAATTGGTCAAAAATATGAACAGAGTATTCAGAGAAGAGAAAACACAATTGATTCTTCATGGGAAATGAATGTTCATATTTTACTACTGATAAGAGACATTTAAGTTATAATTAAAGTGAGCTACTAATTTTCACCCACCAGTTTGTCAAAATCCTAAAATAATAACTTTGTATTTGGCAAAAACAGGTGCCCTTATATGTTGCTAGTAAGATTACAAATTGGAGCGATTTCTGAGAGGTGAAATTTAATAATCTAATAACTCTCCAAAGTAAAGATATTCACGACCTTTAACACTAGAGTTCCACTTTGAGCAATTCAAAGTAGATATTTTGAAGTATTTACAAACACAGAATAGTTTTTTTGTAATTGTAATAGCAAAAGACTGAGAACAACTTAAAATCCCACCAACTAGGCACTGGTTCTATGTAGCTGTTTAAAAATTTCCAAAGCAGTTGCCTCTGGAGAGAATGGAAGGTAAACTTACTTTTCATAGAATTATCTTTTTTATTTGTATCATTTAAACGTTGCCTGTTTAAAATACACATACGCTTTTTTTTTTTTTTTTTGAGACAGAGCCTCAAGCTGTCACCCTGGGTAGAGTGCTGTGGCATCACTGCTCACAGCAACCTCCAATTCCTGGGCTCAAGCGAGTCTCCTGCCTCTGCCTCCCAAGCAGCTGGGACTACAGGGGTCCGCCACAACCCCCGGCCATTTTTTGGTTGCAGCCGTCATTGTTGTTTGGCGGGCCCAGGCTGGATTCGAACCTGCCAGCTCCGGTGTATGTGGCTGGCGCCTTAGCCCATTGAGCCACAGGCGCTGAGCCTAAAATACACATACACTTTTAAAAAAAGAAAAGTAAGACTAAAGTAGAGGAAATAATAATGGCCAACACTTAGTGTGGTGCTTATTCTATATACCAAGCATTATTCCAAGACATTTATGGAATCAACTCATTAAGTATTCACAGAAGTCTAGCGGGAAAGGAATATTACCATTTTAATTTCAGAAAGGTAGAAACTGAAAGCCCACAGAAGTTAAGTAACTGCGCTGAACTTTAAGTCAAATAAAAGACATTAGTGGGGGACAATTGGCAAGATGTGATGTAGATTAAATCAGCAATCCTCAAACTTTCTTTGAAAAGGACCGGGAAGTAAATATTCTAGGCTCTGTAGACCAAGCAATGAAGGCACTTCCGAAGGTCTCTGTGACAAGTAGTTAACTTTGCATTTGCAGCACCAAAGTGGACAGAGACAATATATAATCATTGAGTATGCTGTGTTCTGAAAAATAGAATTTATGACATTGAACTTCATACAACTTTCATGTGTTAAATATATATATATATATATAGTTTTTCTTTTCTTTTCTTTTTTTTTTTTTTTTTTTTTGAGACAGAGTCTCACTGTGTCGCCCTCGGTAGAGTGCTGTGGTGTCACAGCTCACAGCAACCTCAAACTCTTGGGCTTAAGCGATTCTCTTGCCTCAGCCTTCCAAGTAGCTGGGACCCCAGGTGCCCGCCACATCTGGCTAGTTTTTGTTTGTCATTGTCATTGTTGTTTGGCAGGCCCAGGCTGGGTTTGAACTTGGCAGCTCTGGTGCATGTGGCTGGCGCCCTAGCCGCTGAGCTACAGGCGAAGAGCCTCATGTGTTAAATAGTTCTTAACTCTCTAAAAGCTAGTAGGGCCGTACAAAAACGGATGGTGGGCATGATTTGGCCCCCCGTCCACATACTTTGCCAAGCTCTGGGTAAGATAACAGTATTGATCATTATGCTCTGGTTATATAAGAGAATGCCCTTATTTGCAGAAAATACGGTTGAAAGTATTTAGAGTTAAAGTGTCATCCTCTTGCATTCCTGCATTGATGAGGAACTCACATTAAGCAGCTTAATTATCAGACAACATGGATTATTAGTAAATTACATGTCAGATCGAAATAAAATGCAGTACCATGTAAGCCAAATGCTACAATAAATACAATTATTTCAAAGTGAATAAAATTGGCTTTTTGGCACAAGATTTTAAAAATATGGCATTTTTTTAAGGTGTAAAATAAGATTATAACAGTCCAACAAGGCAGAGGCAATGTTTAACCACTGCACCACCTAGTGGTCATGTCTTGAACAGATGACTGTGAAAGGACTAGTCTTCCTCTACAAGGGCCATGTAGAGAAACAAAGTTGAATTAGCTTTATTTTTATATCCAACAGAAGAGAAATTCATGATTTTAATAAAAGACTAAAATGTAAAAAAAATAGGTTAATTTTCTGGCAGGAAAGTTATTTTTTCCTTTGTAAGGAAAATAAGTGATTTCTTAGGTTGATGATAGATCAATTATAAAGAAAATTATATTCTCGATGAAAATAAATATCATTTACTTAATGTCCTTAGTGAAGGCAATTTCACAAGAAAAAAATGAAACAAAATCATAAAATATCAAATGGCTTGCTTTAGTCACCTCAGTTCATACACATTGAAAGGCAAAGACTTAGACATCAGAAAAGATTCTAATACAAGTTACACTAAAAAGTAATGAATTTCCATGAGCATATTAAATTGGGCATAAGAAGTTAGAATATAGTTTCAACTGTTTTACACAGTCACCAATTATGATATTCAAGAATACTTCTTTCTTTCTTTCTTTGAGACAGAGTCTCACTATGTCATCCTCGGTAGAGTGTTGTGGCATCATAGCTCATAGTGAACTCAAACTCTTAGGCTTAAGGGATTCTCTTGCTTCAGTATCTCAGGTAGCTGGGACCACAGGTGCCCACCACAATGCCCAGCTATTTTTTAGTTGCAGTTGTCACTGTCTATTTTAGCGGGCCTGGGCTGAGTTCAAACCTGCCAGCCTCAGTGTATGTGGCTGACGCCATAACCACTGTGCTATGGGCGCCGAGCCTCAACAATACTTCTTATAGTTTGGTCAATTCTTTTATATTCCTAAAGATACATACATGATATGAACCACGTAGCTTGCTCTAGCTTAGGTAAACCAACCACCAACTAATGGCATCATCCTGTCTTCCAGGATTAGATAGTGAAATGAAATAATCTGCAAGGAAACTGGGGAGATGGTGCTGGAATGGCCCCATGACAGATGGTAAGAGTCAAGGCTTGGAAACCAAGAATCTCAGGTTTGGGAGGGCATTCTCAAGATCATCTTGTTTGGCCAGCTGACTGATCATTGAATCCCTTCTTCAACCTTTCCAACAGTGAATGTTCAATCTCATTTAAACCCTGAATGTGATGGGAAGCTCAAGGTTATGTCCCAAATTTCTTTCTATACTTGGACTTCCCTGTTGGAAAGTCTCTTAAGCAGCCAAAGTGGTTCTTCTTGAGGCTTTCTGTCCTCACCCCACAGGGGCCATTATGACAGCAGTCTACCCTGTCTGCATGTGGAAGTCTTCACACATTTGAAGATAACAACTCTGGAAGAAACATTTTCTGTTATTCATATCTCACTGTCTTCCATCTTTTCATCACGATAACTTCTTCCCCCTGAACAATATCAGTGTAGTCTATTGCCCCTTTAAAACATAGTGCCTTGAGTTAAAGGTAAGTTTTTAGGCTTCTTCAGAGAAGAAGAGAGGCAAATATTAAAGAAGAGCGGTTCTGGGAGCTACTTCACGAAAGAAATTGTGGCCAAATAAATTTAGGAAGTATTATATCCATTATCCATATCTTTCTTCCCTTGAAGATTTACTATTCATATCGGCATCTTAGTATTGAGTTCTTCAGCATGACTGAAAAGTTGCTCTGTGGCCTAATAATTTTGTCTAGCTTTGTTTAACACATTATTTCCAAAATTATTGGGCCACACAACCACTCTTCAGTCTTTTTTTTTTTTTTTATAAAGTGCCTATTAACATTCCACTAGAATTTAGGACCTTTTAAAAATTCTTTTCTGGGGCTCGACGCCCGTACTATAGTGGTTACAGCACTGGCCACATACACCGAGGTTGGAAGGTTTGAACCCAGCCTGGGTTAGCTGAAACAACAATGACAACTGCAACAAAAAATAGCTGGGCATTGTGGCGGGCACCTGTAGTCCCAGCTACTTGGGAGGCTGAGGCAAAAGAATCGCTTAAGCCCAAGAGTTGGAGGTTACTCTGAGCTGTGATACCATGGTACTCTACCAAGGGTGACATAGTAAGACTCTGTCTCAAAAAAATATATATATATATTTTTTGGATAAAATATTTCAATCTATGGAGATTAGGATCCCTTTCTGGTATTTGACCATATGACAATATATTGGACTTTATTATCTACTTCCCCCTTTCGTTCTTTTTCTCATTGCTCTGCATTAAGTCATGCATCTTCTCACCATCAATTTTTTTCATTAACATTTGTACACCCAACCATTGAAATTTTCCTCTACCTCTACTGAATTGCATGTGGCTAATGTCAGCCCATCCTTTCAACTGTTGAAGTCTTTGGATTCAGAATTTTCTAGATCTGTATCACTTTCAAGTTTGTATTGCTTTGAAGTTTGATAAGACCACTTCCTTTCATCCATAGTGGGCAGTCACTAGAATTTTCTAATGAATTAGTCAATCTTTGTAACAACCTTCCTATCACTCTTATTATTATTTTGAGACAAGGCCAACCTGCAACAAAAAAATAGCCAGGCGTTGTGGCGGGCATCTGTAGTCCCAGCTACTAGGGAGGCTGAGGCAAGAGAATCACTTAAGCCCAGGACTTGGAGGTTGCTGTGATCTGTGTGATGCCATGGCACTCTACCGAGGGCGATGTCTCTACAAAAACAAATAAAAAAAATATTGAATACGTGGCACACTTGCTTTTCCATTATACTTCAAAGAATTGAAAGAAATAGTTCTTCATTTCATATGGAACCAGAAAAAAATGCAAATAGCCAATACAATTAATTATAAGAAATAAAATATGTTTGGAGGCACGAGATTACCAGACTTCAGGTTATACTATTAAGTCTATAGTGATTAAAGCAGCATGGTACTGACACAAAAATAAAGACATAGATCCATGGGATAGAATAGAAGCCTAGAGGCTCGGTGCCTATGGCTCAAGCGGCTAAGGCGCCAGCCACATACACCAGACCTGGTGGGTTCGAATCTAGCCCGGGCCTGCCAAACAACAATGACAACTACAACCAAAAAATAGCTGGGCGTTATGGCAGGTGCCTGTAGTCCCAGCTACTAGGGAGGCTGAGGCAAGAGAATTTCTTAGGCCTAGGAGCTGGAGGTTGCTATAAGCTGTGATGCCACGGTACTGTACCCAGGGTGACAACTTGAGGCTCTGTCTCAAAAAAAAAAAAAAAAAATTGACTCACGCTGGATAAAAGACTTAAATCTAAGACATGAAATGATAAAAACTCCAGAAGAAAGTATGGGAGACCCTCTTGATGATACCAGCCCAGGGAAGGATTTTCTGCATACTTCTTTTATTATTTAAACTGCTGGATGGCTGGAGCAAGTTGCCTATGATTTGGGCCCTAAACTAACCCCAAATTACAAAGCTTCTCTCTGGCAAGCATTTCTGGAGATTTCTGTTTGTATGATCACATATAAGCTGTTCATCAGAGATCAGACACAAATCATTCATACCCTATTTCTAAATCAGACACACACATAATACTCCACACATACCAACTTAACAGTAGAGAGAATACAGAGCAACACCTCATGATGTCTCTGATATTGTGTGACTTTGGAAAGGAAGAAAAGTTGGAGGAGGTAGAGCCAAGGATCTTGTGCCCAACCTAAGCAGACCGTCTTTAGGAAGATTGATACTCAATCGCCTAGGTTGAGTCCGGGCATGGTGGCTCCCTCTTGTAAACCTAGGGAGGCTGAGGCAGGTGGATCGCCTGAGTTTAGGAGTTTGAGACCAGACTCTGCTAAAATAGAAAAACTAGCCAGGCATTGTGGCGGGCACTTGTAGTCCCAGTGGCTTAGGAGGCTGAGACAAGAGGATCACTTGAGCCCAAGAGTTTGAAGTTGCTATGAGCCATGACTCCACAGCACTCAACCCCAGATGACTGAGATTCTGCCTCCAAAAAACAAATAAACAAAAATTGTGCGATTTATTATTGCCCTTTGAGTCAAATCATTCAGATGATAGTGGAGGCAGCTAATGCCTTCCTGTTAAAGAAATGACTGACACAACCCCAGTGCTAAGTAATGACAGGAATCAGGCAGAATTGCAAAATATTTTGTGAAAAAAATGCAAGTAAAGCACATCTGAATGTTTTATTCAATTGGAATATAACCCAATGTTAAACTTAGAAAAATGAATAAAGCATATTAAATCAATTTGTCTCTGCAAATTTTAGAGTGTCTGACTAGAGTTGTACATATCTGAAGAGTCATTAACACTGCCACTCAACCCAATTATATGGATTTTGAAGGCATCTTGCTGTGATAATAATTGAAAACACTGTCAACAATTTTGCTTTCCTAAAACTACTGTATCTGCAGGTCAATAAAAATATTTTCACATTTCTAATTCATGGGATTTGTTTATATCCCCCAAGAGAAGAGTTAGTTAAATGTTCTATTTATGTATTATTTTCACTGCCTTTTGAGGATTGATAATCCTGGGAAAGAATTTGTTTTTGTGGGGAAAATGGTACCTAATTTGTCTATCTTAAGACTTTGAGGACAGATCTGGGTTTGTCTGGAGACATGCGGAAAATTACAACTTCTGGACCAAAAAGAGGTTATGATATAATGAGGATTCTTTGTTGCAAACAACAGAAATTGACCCAGCCTAATCTAGAAATAGCTGTTTAGAAAAACATCACAGGCCCAGCAGTGGCTCTGTCCTGTAATCCTAGCACTCCGAGAGGCAAAGCAGGAGAATCACTTGAGCTCAGAATTTCGAGACCAGCCCGAGTGAAGCAAGACTTGTCTGTACTATTAATAAAAATAGAAAAATTAGCTGGGCATGGTGGTTGCTATGAGCTAGACTGAGGCCATGATACTCTGTGTCAAAAAAAAAAAAAAAATTATCATAGAAACTAAAGAACCAGCTTTAGAAATCAGTCTTGATACAGTGCGAGTGAAACTGGGTGGCCCTCCAGTCAAAATCAGGCTATGGGAAGAGTCTGGTCTGGACTCTGTTGAGGGCCCTGCCCACCTGCTGAATACACACACTGCTACCACTGGGCACTGTCGCCATGGAGGAAGACTTTTCCTGAATTTCCTTAGTAAGGGTTGGAGTACCACATCCCACAACACCACACAGACAAAAACGAAAAAGGGGTTACATGTGGCGACAGTCTGCATTAAAATAAAAACCGTTTACAATATTCATGTCTAGCTTAGGCAAGCCCACCATCCTCCAGAACACCGCTTTGGTTCCCCACATCAAATGTCCTGCCCCAGGTTTTCCTCCTGTCTAAGCCTGTCTTCTTTTCTCACCTAACTATTCACAATCCACGGCTAACTCTACCTCCCCACTCTCCTGCCACCACCACCTCCTTCACTTTCCCTCGGAACCATCTCTGCAGGTCGTGTGAGAGGCTCATCACCGATGTAGGAAGAAGGAAGAGCAGGGAAGGGAGGTGAGGCCGAAGGCCGTCTGCAGGCGAATGCCTCCCCTCACAGTCAGGGCTGTGGCAGGAGCCGTGTATGCTCCGACACCCATGGATTAGACATCCAAATGTGTATAAATAGGCCCCAAATGGGCCTTGCATCCTGGCCTCTGTATGCAGTTGTTCATGTCATCACTGCAGGGTGGGATTATTAGCTCAAAGTCCACCAGCGCCCCAGATTCAAATTCTTACACATCCCAATCTAGCCCAGTGAAATGCTCTAAATAGCCCCTGTAAGCATATGTTTAGTCATTAAAGCCGCCTGCTTGCTTTGCCCACCCCATGAAGCTGCACTCAACACCTGCTAGACACATACAAGGTAAATGCTATGGTTGTTAAATGCCCTTCTGACCTCTCAGAACCAGAGACCCCCTCCCACTTACTGTGGAGCCATGTTGTCTAGACACACACACCCCTTTCTAATTCCACTCTCCTTCCAGAGTTTCCTTTTCCCTGTTGAGTGGAGGCCCCACGCCCACCACTGTCTCTGGAAGATCTCCTGGTACGAGGGACTTCCTTTCTCATTCAAGCCTACCTCGGCACCATGCCCTAAGCTTGTCTAATATTGACGTCTTGTCTTTCCTTGATCAGCCCTGAAACTCTCACAGTCATCCCAGTGCCTATCGTATCCATGATTCAGCACTTATTCATGATCCAGGACTCAATTTGAGCTGTATCTCAAGGGTTAAATAGGCTTGTGTGAACTGATTTGGAAATATGACTATCAGAAATACGTAGTGCCATCAACTGTCTCGGTTTGTCAGGAATGAAGCTATTTCAGGACATGAAACTATCAATACTATAACTGGGAAAGGCTCCAGGCAAACCGCAATGTGTTGATGACCCCAGAAATAACTGTTTCTGAGGGGAAATACATTGAGCTCTCCCAACAACTGATATCAAGTCAACTTAGTGAATATACCTTTGGAGATTGTTTGTTGAAAAGTATCTGCACTCGCCTCGTGCAACATGATTTGGCTTTTAAGTAGGGCGGAGGTGGAGATCTAAATATGATTTTCTGACAGCTTCTACTGGAAATCTCATGTTCAGTAATGTTTAACAGAGACCAAAACTGGGATCCCAGTTTGGATAATCAAGAGAATATTCATGACTTGGCTAAAAGTCAAAGAAAGAGTTTAGAGTGGTGGGCGGTGCCTGTGGCTCAGTGAGTAGGGCACCGGCCCCACATACTGAGGGTGACAGGTTTGAACCCAGCCCCAGCCAGCTAAAACAGCAGTGGCAACTGCAACAAAAATAGCTGTGCGGGAGCCTGTAGTCCCAGATACTCAGGAGGCTGAGGGAGGAGATCACCCTAGCCCAAGAGCTGGAGGTTGCTGTCAGCTGTGACAGCACGGCACTCTACCAAGGGCGACAAAGTAAGATTCTGTCTCAAAAAAGAAAAAATAAAAGATTTTAGAGTGGTCCAAGAAAGGAGGTAAGAAAAATAGCTAGTCTTTTTTAAAAAAATGTTTTTTTCTTTAAAACTTATTTATTTCTGGTTTCTGAATTTCTGATCAAAATTCACTCCAGGCAGATTGGACAAACCAGGCTGACTTAAAGCTCTTCAGGGTAGCTGTCTGGAAGTCTTGGGAGAAATTTTGCCTCCAACAAGATTCCAAGGTCAAATCTATAAGTGGTTAAAAACTACTGGCTAAAAATTGCTAAACAAAACAAAACAAACAAACAAACAAAAAAGCAGTGAAAGCTAGTTTGGGGAAAGCTTTCAGGAATTCCTCCATCTATTTTCTTGGCAGCCAGGAAAAACAACAACAACAACAACAACAAAATCCTATGAAGTAGACTGATCCCCAAATTTGAATTCCTTGTGTAATATGCTTTTAGTAGAACATCATCTGAATCTGTGAAAAAGCCAAGCTTATCACGGTTGTATTAGTTTGAGTTCTTCCTAAAAACAGCCTGAGAAAAGAACCTGGGTGGAGAATTTTGAAAGTTTATCCCAGAAAATAGTAGTAAGGGAATAGTAAGAGTAAGACAGGGAAGGGAGAAAAGCAAATATAAGGAAGGCTACATTATCAAGATTATTGCCTAATAGAACTGAGCAGTGTGGGCTCAGTTCTATTAGGAAAAGCAAAAAGTTTCTGTGGGTCAGGAGTTTGGAAGCAGCTTGCTTGTCTGGGCAGTTCTGGATCAGGGTATTCCATAAGGCTGCTGTTGGTGGGGGCCATAGTCATCTAAAGAATGCTTGGGGCTGAAGGATCTTTTCTCCGAGGTGACTCATTGACGTGGCCAACAGGCTAGCACTGGCTCTTGGCTTAGGTTTCAGCCCCTCTTCATGTAAGCCTCTCCACAGGGCTTCTTGAGTGTCCTTACAACATGGCAACAGGCTTCCCCCAAAGCAAGTGATCCAAGAGACTAAAATGGAATGCAAAAAAATGCATTTCATGATGCAGTCTTGGAAGTCACACACTGTCACTTCTTCCATACAATACTGCTCATGCAGACCAACCCTGATTCAATGTTGGAATCACATTGGGTCAGCTGTGCCGATAGAGTTATTTCATTACGTCCCCAAACTGCTCACACTCATTTGGGTGGCATTTTCGTGTTATTTTTCTTCCTCTCCACATTCATCTTTTGCCCTCTTCTCTTTCAACTACCCTTCTGTTCTCCTTGCCCTTATTACTGTCGGCCTCCAGAGGGAGCTCGAGGTCCTTTTTTCCAACACCCACAGCCAAAACTGAAGCACCTTTAAGGAGTCTTTTTTTTTTTTTTTTTTAAAGAGACAGAGTCTCACTTTGTCGCTATCGGTAGAGCGTGGCGTCACAGCTCACAGCAACCTCCACTCTTGGGCTTAAGCGATTCTCTTGCCTCAGCCTACGGAGTAGCTGGGACTATAAGCACCAGCCACAATGCCTGGCTATTTTTTTGTTGCAGTTTGGCCGGATCGGGATCAAAGCCTCCACCCTCGGTATATGGGGCCAGCGCCCTGCTCTCTGAGCCACAGACACCGCCCCCTTTGCGGAGTCTTATGATCAGGACAGGGAGATCTTGTGTTAGGAGCAAAGGAGTTAAAGTTTGACTTCTCCTCCTCCTTATTTTCTTACTTCTTCCCTTCCTCCCTCTCCCTATCCATGTTAGAATTCCACTTGACGTTTTTCTTTGTAGAGCGTTTCCCTGTTACTTCCCATCAGTTGGCACTGTAAAGAGCAAAACAAGAGGAGATCAGAGTAGGGCCTAAAACAATAGTTCTCACCCTTCTTATATATCAGAATCTCCTGGACAATTTGTTTAAAATGCAGCTTTCTGTGTCCCTACAACAGAAATGCTGACTCCAGGAGACCAAGTTATGACTTGTGAAAAGTGTGGTTCCCCCCCCCCCCCGCAGTTTTTGGCCGGGGCTGGCTTTGAACCCGCCACCTCGGGCATTTGGGGCTGGCGTCCTACTCCTTTGAGCCACAGGCACCGCCCTGAATCAGTGTTTTTAAAACAGCAACCTAGGGCGGCGCCTGTGGCTCAGTGAGTAGGGCGCTGGCCCCATATACCAATGGTGGCGGGTTCAAACCGGCCCTGGCCGAACTGCAACAAAAAAATAGCCGGGCGTTGTGGCGGTGCCTGTAATCCCAGTTACTCGGGAGGCTGAGACAAGAGAATGGCCTAAGCCCAGGAACTGGAGGTTGCTGTGAGCTGTGTGACGCCACGGCACTCTAACAAGGGTGACAAAGTGAGACTCTGTCTCTAAAAAATAAAAAATAAAAAAATAAAACAGCAACCCAGGTCATTCTAAGGCAGGTGTTCTGAGGACATTGTTCTAAGAAACAGTGTTCTGAGAGGAGAGGACACGTGGGCCTGTATATTCCAAATGAAAGAAACCTAAGTCTAAACATACTTCTTGAGAGTTGAGAGTGAGCCTCCAGCTGACTGCTATGCTTATTTTTCTCCTGGGTTATCATATTTCTGCAAATGGCCCTCAAACAATGTGACTAGAGCTCTCTAGAATTTAATATTCTGAGTTCTAGAAATCTGTCCACCCATCATGGATAGAGAACTGCTTTCAAGTACTTCTTTCTTCCCTCATTCTTCCAATGGAAACATCGCAGAATCATCTAAGAACAAGCAGCATGATTCAGCAGCACCAGGCGAAGGAATTGGTGATGTTTCTTCTGGAGAAAGGAACTTTGATGCAGATCAGGGAACCATCTTTAAATATGTGAAGGCCTGTAGATTTATTTTAAGTGACTCTAAAGGTAAAATTCATAAACTGGTTGGAAACTTGGAGATAAAAATTTTGGTTTGTTCTATAGAAATTTTTACCATCAGAGCTGCCCAAATAGAAAATAGACATGCGGGGAGGGAGTAGTGAGTTTATCATTCCTAGAAATATCCAAAGAAAACTTAGACAATGATTGGATAGGGATGACATGGAGGGGATTCAGCCACGGGTTGGGTAAGTGAAGTCCTTCCCAACCTGGAATATTTGATCTGTGAACTGAATGAAATGGGACCCTTTCAGCCCCTTTGGAGTCCAGCCTATTTCTCTGTAAAAGTCTCCCAGGCAAGGGACATGCAAGGCCAAGCCATGCTGCAGGTTTCATTTATGGCACTTGTCACAGACCTGGGACATACGTTGAACCAGAACCTATCCATGTGGTTTGACTTGAGTCTTGGAGTTCCCTTCATCCAGAGAGAGCGTGCGTGTGTTCGGAGTGCGGCACTGTCTCCTACTCCTACCCTGCAGAGTCCTTTAGAGCCTGGTGCTCACAATGTGGTCCCAGGAGCAGTAGCAGCCACATCGCCTGGGAACTTCCTAGAAACAGAATCTCAGGCTCCATCCCAGACCTGCTGAAGTGGCCGTAATTTAACCTAGACCTTTGAGATGAGAGCATGTGCAATATATTTCCAACCCAAGGTAATCTACAAGTGTAAGCCTCTTTCAGGAGAGGCACAGTGGTTCGTTCATCTTTGAGGGACTTGTGAATAGCAGATTCACACTATGTGTTGATGTAAAGTGGTTTGTCAAGCTACAGGGGCAGCAGTATGGCAGGAAAGGGGGAGCTGGGAGGAATCCAGAGCAGTAAGAGAACTCTAAAAATAGTCTTGGACATAAATCTAACCTCCTTCTCTATTTGGTCTCGGTCTCTTCCAGTGTTAACACTTATGGTTGGCTGTCCTATACAGCTCACCAGTACAATCACTTTACCATTCAGTGTGAATGTGAACCGGACTAATAGCCACCATATGGCAGGGGCAGGATTTGGTCCCTCTGCTTTCTGCTATCTCTCCTGTGCCTAGAGTTGCTCCCCTCTCTTACCTTGTATCAGTTACCTACTGCTGAATCACAAATTAGCTCAAAATTCATTGGTCTCCTTGGTTTTTCCACTTGGGTCTACCCATCAAACTCTCTGCACTCTACCTACAGATTGGGACAACAGTCACCAGCACCAAAGTAACACTCTCCTCATCCTACTCTACCGAAAACCTTTAAAAGATAGGCTCTCTTGCTCTTAGGGGCTGATGCCTATTGAGGCTCAGTTTGCCTTCACTGCCTTCACCAAGGTACCAAATATAAAGCTATTGCTCTATGTCTGGCTTTGTGACTTGATGGAGTCAACTGCTACCTTACAAGGAAGATGTGAGCTGAAGTCCATAAGCCTCTACTGGCTCTCAGCTGCTAGGGATGGGAGTGCTGCTGCTCTTGGGACTTCACTGCTTCTGCTGATCACAAATTCAGGAGGCTGGGCAGTGCAGGGTCTCTGTATTTCTGGGAGGCTGGGGTGGGAGGATCGCTTGAGCTCAGGAGTTTGAGAAAAGACTGAGCAAGAATGAGAACTGCATGTCTACTAAAAATAGAAAAATTAGCAGGGTATTGTGGTGGGCACCTGTAGTCTCAGCTACTCTGGAGGCTGTGACTGGAGGATCACTTGAGTCCAGTTTGAGGTTGCTGTGAGTTGGGCTGATGCCACAATACTGGGCAACAGAGTGAGACAGGACAGGACCCGACAGGACAGGACAGGACAGGAAAGGAAAGGGAAGGGAAGGGAAGGGAAGGGAAGGGAAGGGAAGGGGAGGGGAAAAAAGGAAAGGAAAGATGCAAGAAGCTGCAATTGCACTGCTGCTGCTGAGACCACTCCCAGTGCTACTCAAGGTCACTGTTAATACCAGACTCTGCAGTTGCCCACTGCTGTGTTGCTGCAGGCACTGCCAGACGAGAAAACAATTGGCTTCTTCACCCACCTTCCAATCTCCCACCAGTGCTTCCAATTTGCAGAATCTCACTTTGAGCTCCTAGCAAAGGGATACAATGAGAGGCTCTGGCATAGATCCGGGGTGAGGGTGCCCAAGAAAGGAGAGGGGCCCAGTCCAGGGACAAGGAAAGACTTTAATAGAGGGGAAAAGGCAGAATGGAGACTGACTGGGTGTCAGCTCGGCTCCCACACAGTTGCAAAAGGCTTTTATTCGCCTTATCAGTAGTGTGGGTCAGGATTATGAGATATCCTCAGGGTCAGGATTGTGGGTGCATCAGTAGAGCCAGGGTTATAGGCCTACCCTTAGCATTGGCCAGATACAGATGGGGTGTTTCCGGGAACTCTGGCCTTGAGGCACTCCAGGAGTCAGAAGAGGGTATTGCTGGTTTCAGACCTGATTTTCTGAAACGGCTGGACTCCTGTCAGGATTATGAGAATTCCCTTCCCACATACATGACATGTGGTTTGCAGGATTTCAGCATGGGAGAAAAGCAGAAATGACACTGAAGATCAACAGCCAGACAGCTTCCTCTTCCCTCTCCCCATCCCCAGTTCCAACTTGCTAGCTGGTATGAGTTCCCTCTAGGGCTGATGGAAAAAAAGAAGATTGGAAAAGGAAAGATTTTTTTTTTTTTTTTGAGACAGAGTCTCACTTTGTCACCCTTGGTAGAGTGCTGTGGCGTCACAGCTCACAGCAACCTTCAATTCTTGGGCTTAGGCGATTCTCTTGCCTCAGCCTCCCGAGTAGCTGGGACTACAGGTGCCTGCCACAACCCCCAGCTATTTTTGTTGTTCTTTTGTTGCATTCTGGCCAGGGCCAGGTTTGAATCTGCCACCCTCGGTATAAGGGGCCAGCACCCTACTCACTGAGCCACAGGCGCCTCTCAAAAGAAAAGATCTTAATGTGAACTAGGACAGTAACAAGCTGGCTTGCTGCTTTCTGGACTAGGCAATGTCTAAAGATTACTTTTTCTTCTGTGGGGTGGTTTTGTAGGCTTTCTGCAGGTGCTGTGCTGGACTTCTCCCCCAAGTCTGCTTGCCTTTGCAGATGTAACTCTGTTCCGGAAGAAACTGTGATTTCTTCAGTCCTGAGCATCTGTGCAGCTTCCTGATGATGCAGATCCTGCCACCACACAGCAGCTCAACTAGAGAGGACTCATGATGACACTGTGCCAGCTCTGAGTCCTGTGTGGCCACCTCCGGACCACAGGAAACACTTATTAATCATTGAGCCCAAGTAAGTGGAAACTTTGACCAGTCCCAAGCACTGTGGTAGGCCTCCCTAGCTTGAACATCAAAGCAGTTTGGTAGCTTTTTTCTCACCCATTAATGTTCCAGCAGGAGTCAGACCCAAGTCTAGAACACCCATGGATCTTCAAGAGAGGCATCTCAGGCCTTCTGAGAGTTTCAGA
Source organism: Perodicticus potto (assembly GCA_963574655.1). Taxonomy (NCBI): domain Eukaryota; kingdom Metazoa; phylum Chordata; class Mammalia; order Primates; family Lorisidae; genus Perodicticus; species Perodicticus potto. Next base: position 2,713 of record CAUYRH010033161.1, on the reverse strand, counting down.
TTTGTAAAAAGAAGAGAGGTAGCTCATAGTCTGTATTTCTTTGAAGATGGCCTCTTTGTCTAATGCCTTCCCTTCTACCCTGGAGCCTTTTCTATTTCCTTTATGTTCTCAAGGGGGAGTGAGATTGTAAAAATCATGTAAGAAGTTCTCATTTATTTTCTTTGAACTCAGCAGACGGTGATTTGGCACCACACATTGGAAATTCATGACTTTTATATTTTAAAATCTACTGGAACTTCAACTTTAACCTTGTATTACGAACGCATGTCTTAACTTTGGGGAAAAGGTCCCATTCTTCCCTTGGGAGTGTTGGACCCTAGACAGATCAGGTATTTGCATAATCTCCTCAGGGTTAGAAGGGCAAAATGAGGAATGGAAAAGTATCAAATGGGAAAGGTTTTCCTTGAACTAGGACTGTACATTAAGGAGTGGCTGAGAGGGTTACAGAAGGTTTCGCCCACCCAAGTTCCATACACCTGTCTGGGAGAGCTGGAAATGGGAATTGGGCAGTGCTGCCTTTTCAGAAGTGGATTCTGCTCGAGTAAAGTCATTTGTATAGGGATCTTAGCACTCAGGCCCCCAAATACTGAGCAAGCACCCTCTAAATGTGTCAGGTACTTCGTGTGACACTAGAGGCTACTACATCACCCCCACCTCAAGGAGCTCATGGTCTGTTAGCACAACCCTCAGGCCAGGAGGCCAGGAGTGCGCTTACACCATGGACTGAAGGGGCCGTGCACAAAGTTCTTTCAACCTCTGCCACACTTCTAGACTATTTTCTAAGGTGACAGCACCATTTTATATTCCCAACCAGAAATATATGAGAGTCCCAATTTCTCCACAGCCTCCCCAACACTTACTATTGTCTTTATTATTATTATTATTGTTGTTGAAACAGAGTCTCAGTATGTCACCCTGGGTGCTGTGGTGTCACACTCATAGCACCTTCAGACTCTTGGGCTTAAGCCATTCTCTTGCCTCATCTCCTCAAGTAGCTGGGACTACAGGTGTCCGCCACAATGCCCGGCTATTTTTTTAGAGATGAGGTTTCACTCTTGCTCAAGCTGGTCTTGAACTTGTGAGCTCAGGCAATCCACCTGCCTCGGCCTCCCAGAGTGTCCTGATTACAGGCGTGAGCCACCATGCCCAGCCCCTGTATCTCCTTAATGATTAATGATATACAGCATCTTTTCATGTGCTTATTGGCCGTTTGCATGTGTTTTTTTGGAGAAATTTCTGTAGAGCTCTTTTGCTAATTTAAGATTGGTGGGGGGTTTTTTTTGTTTGTTTTGACATAGGGTCTCACTCTGTTGTCAGGCTAGAGTGAAGTGATGTCATTGTGGCTCACTGCAACCTCACACTCCTGGGTGCAAGCCATCCTTCTGCCTCAGCCTCCCGAGTGGCTGGGACTACAGCATCTACTACTGTCCCCAGCTAATTTTGGGGTTTTTTTTGTAGAGATGGAGTCTTGCTCTTGTGCAGACTGGTCCTGAACTCCTGACCTCAATTAATACTTTCATCTCATCTTCCCAAAGTACTAGGATTACAGGCATGATATAACTTTTCTTTTCTTTTTATTTTTTAAAATCTATTTTATTTTTTTAAATTTGTATTTAATTTAATTTAATTTAATTTTATTTTATTTTATTTTATTTTATTTTATTTTATTTTATTTTATTTTAAGACAGACCCTCAAGCTGTCACCCTGGGTAGAGTGCTGTGGCATCACAGCTCACAGCAACCTTCAATTCCTGGAATCAAGCAATTCTCCTGCCTCTGCCTCCCAAGTAGCTGGGACTACAGGTGCTCACCACAGTGCCCAGATATTTTTTGGTTATAGCCGTCATTATTGTTTGGCAGGCCCAGGCTGGATTTGAACCCGCCAGCTCAGGTGTATGTGGCTGGCGCCTTAGCTGCTTGAGCCACGGGTGCTGAGCCAATATAACTTTTCATTGTTGAATTGTAGGGGTTCTTTATATATTTTAGATACAAATCCTGTATCAGATATATAATTTGCAAATATTTTCTCTCATTCTGTGGCATTGTTTTTTCATGTTTTTAATGGTGCCTTTTGAAGCACAAAAATTTTAGCTTTGATGAAGTGTAATTTATTTTTTTTTTACTATCCCTTGTGCTTTTGGTATTGTATCTAAGAAACCATTGCCTAATTCAAAATCATAAGGATTTACTTTTTTATATTTTCTTTTTAGAGTCTTACCAGTTTTTAGCACTTTCATTTCTGTCTGTGATCCATTTTGAGTTAATTTTTCTATACGATGTTAGGTCCAACTCACTCTTTTGCATTTGGTTATCCAACTGTCCCAGTATCATCTGTTGAAGATATTATTCTCTCTCCTTGAATTACCTTGGCATCCCTGTTGAAAATAAATTAACTATAAATATGAAAATTTATTACTGAGCTCTCCATTCTATTCCATTAATCTTTCAGTCTGCTCTTATGCTGGGACCCTACTATCTTCATTACTGTAGCTTTGTGCAGGGATTGAAACCATGAGGTCTGAGTTCTCCAACTTGGTTCTTTTACAAAATTGTTTTGGCTATTGTGGTTTCTTTGTATTTTTCTATGAATTTTATCAATTTATGCATAATAGGAAGCCAGGATTTTTATGGGGATTGCATTGAATCTATGGATAAATTGGAAAGTGTTTCCATTTAACAATATTAAGTCTTCAAATCTGTGAACTTGAGATAT
>CAUYRH010033160.1:0-28990 GCA_963574655.1 Perodicticus potto | reverse complement strand
GGAGGGAGGGTGATTGGTGGGATCACACTTACAGTGCATCTTACAAGGGTACAAGTGAAAATTATTAGATGTAGAATATAAATGTCTTCATATAGTGATTAAAAGGCCATGAAGGCTATGTTAAATAGTTCAATGAAAATATTTCAGATTGTATATGAAGTCTGCACATTGTGCCCCATGATTGCACCATCTCCAGACTTTTAAAAGTGTTGTTTGATTTGTTTTGTAATACATCTTGACCCCAACATAAATTAGAAAATTCTCAACATTAGCTACTTAACAGGCCCTTAAATTATTATATTTATTGCCTTAGATAATTTTTGTAGGCATCTAGGTTAGAGGGTCCCCTATGTCCAAGCATTTATCCATCTCAGAGATCAACATGACCTCTATTACCAAAAGGTTAAATCCTTAATGGAAACATTCCCACCCTTCTACCTTGATCTCACCATTACAGCCCTTTACCCTCTATGCCTGAATCTCTTTCACAGTACACCAGGCCACCATGGGCTGAGCCAAAAGGCACCAAGTTTCTGCCCATGGTTGAGACTGCCAGTGGAGAGTTTGGGTCAACTTTAGTTCACAAGTCCTTCTCGCTTATGGAGTTAAATCAAAACCGATTTAGATTCTTATACTGATAACCCTGACTGATACATTGAGGCCTTTCAACATCTTTGTGTGGCATATGATCCTACTTGGAAGGACCTCCAAATTGTATTGAGTGGGACAGACTTTTGAATGATCTGCAAAAGGAACAGGTCCTGAGACAAGCTCGCAAAAGTGCAGACAAACTTCATCCCTCAAATGAAAAATAACCCATAGGGGATACAGCTGATCCCAATAGGGGTTATAATGACCAATACCAGCAGAGGGAATGAGATAATAGGTATTGTGCATAAAATCTAGTTTCTGTATGGCCACAGAGAAAAACCATTAATTATGGGGCAGTGGTTCATGTTACACAAGCCTTGGTCACTGAAAGACACTAAAAACATTGTCACTTCTCTTCAGCATCTTAAAGATGCTCTTGCCAAGCACACTGCACCAGACCTTCAGAATATGAGGTAAAGGTCATTTTGACAAGTTCTTAATTTAATCTGCCTCAGACATCAGGAGAAAACTCAAAACTTTTGTCTCAAGACCCTGGTACTTTTAAAGGAGCTTTTGACCATTGCAAATACAGTATATTATAATAGAGATGATTAGTATGGGACTAGAGCTCAGGAGAGAGGGATAGAGGAAAGAGAAGAGACATGTCTAATTCTTAGCTGCACTTGCAGGCCAGACCAATGCACAAGGGAAGTCTAAGTCCACTTCAGATGATCCTAGGTGTTATATCTACCATAAGCAGGGTGTATTTTTCAAAGTGCTGTCTGGAACTGTAACTGCCCTCTACAATCTGTATGCTCCAGTAAGGTTAGCCCACATCACGAAGTCCTAAACTGCAGAATCTGGCATGGATGTGAAGAGAAGGGAACATTTCTGCTGGTGGGATTGTAAACTAATACAACCTTTATGGAAAGAAGTATGGAGAATCCTCAAAAAATTAATAGCTGACATTCCATTTGATCCCATAATTCTATTATTAGAGATCTACCCAGAAGAACAAAAATCATTTTACCACAAAGATATTTGCACCAGAATGTTTATTGCAGCACAGTTGTAGAATCAACCCAAATGCCCATTAACCCATGAATGGATTAAAAAATTGTGCTATATGTATACCATGGAATACTATTCAGCCATAAAAAGTTGGAGACTTTACATCTTTTATGGTTAGGTGAAACACATTCTTCTTAGTAAAGTATCTCAATGGAAAATAAAAGCGTCCAATGTATTCAATTCTATGAAATCAATATATAACAATTTATATATTCATACAAATGTAAAACACATAGTCTAACAAGGGAGAGGGGAGAGGAAGGAGGTGGAGGGGACAGGGTAATTGGTGGGCGAAAGGAGAGCATTTGGTAGGATCTCACCTCATGTGCCCAATGCAAGGGTATATTTCAAAATAACTAAGTCAATTTCAAATGTCTTACGACAAAAATAAGTGAGGTGATGAATATGTTAATCTATTTGATTTAGGCATTCCACATTGTATATCAAATCATCACATTGTACCCCATAAATGTATATATTTTTAATTAAAAATTAAATTTAAAAAATAAACAAAGTAAAAAAAATAAAAATTATAAAAACAATGGAATGTGACACTTTGTCCCACTGGCCAGGGAGCTGCTAGGACAGAGGAGTCCCTGATTGACCTCGTATTAAGAGGCCTAATACAAGGCCTAGCTGAGGAGATTACTATCACTGGACTTGAACCCTGGGTATATATAGATGTGGCAGGTAACCTTCATACATTCCTTTTAGATACTGGGAAAGGGTGGCTCACTCTGGCCTCAACTCCTTCTCAGTACTCCTCGCTCCCCAAACCTGTACTATTTGGGGGTCATGGGCTAGCCAATCATTAGGTAATTTACACCCATTACTGTGTATTATTAATCATCCTTTTAGTCATGCATTTCTGGCAGTGCCAGAATGTCCTGCGCTATTACTTGGGCAAGACATCCTTTGCCAGATGAATGCTAAGATATTTTGGGGTTCCCCAGTTCACTGGGATATATACTTTTTTTTTTCTTTTTACCACCGCAAACTCCATTCTTTTCTCACAAAATGCTAAATTTTGAGTCTCAAATATAGTAGCCTGGATCAGAAAATCCCTGATCAGGCTTTGAAATCCCAACCTGCAGTTTTCAATTTAAAAGACCTCACAGTCTTTCAAAACAGTATCTAATAAAAACAGAAGCTAGAAAATTTCAAATTTTGCTTAGCTATTGCTTCAAAGTAATAATGGGCCATCATTCACTTCTACCATTACACAAGGCACCTCCAAAGCTTTGACAATCGCACCTTCCATCTTCAGGAAAAGTCGAACAGGAAAATGGATGTTTAAAATAAAGTAGTAGGAAATTGATTCAAACTTCCCAGCCCTGGCTCCAGGTTTTACCTGTTACATTATTGAGAACCAGGACTGGGCCCCAACAGGCTTCAACTTTCAGCCACTTTAGTCTCAGTCCAGGCAACCTTTTCTTTGATGGGATTCTCTCATAGATCCCAAATCCTAAGCTCTCTATAAATGTTGTTGCTCTTCCTATATTCTGGTAAACCATTTCTAATTTGAAGTTTCCAGACAAAGTACAATAGGACCTCCACCTTTTAGTTTTTCCCAGCATCCAGATTCTTACACAAACCCATAAAGATAATAATCCCCAATCCGAGTTGCAGATAATCTGGGAGAGAACATTTCTGGTATGACATCTATTCCCACAGGCATTAAAGTGCCTGGCTTCTCCAATTGGATCCCTTATTACTGAGTGAAGCTGTGGACCTCACTAACTACAGACAAAGAACAGAAACAAGATCCTGCCTATTCTCAAACTTTTGAAAGATCTCAAACTTGTATTCAAATAGCAAACAGACAAGTTGTCATGATACTTCTCCTATTTTAACCACCATCGTTATACTTAAAGAAGCCAAATATTAGAATGGGTGTATTTTCAATCATATAACAAGATTTATTTTTTTCTCCTTTAGAGGCTGTTTACACATGCTGGTAACCAATAGGAATCAGCATTTACAACAACAGATAGCCCAGGTATGAAAACAAACATACCTATGAACAACTTCATAACAGTGAACAACTTGGCATGGCCTTTAGATGGACATGCATGCTTACTGGACAGAGAGGGAAGGGAAGTGCCCCAAATCTGGCAACAGGTTAATGATCAGCAAGAACAAAGAATCTCATTTATAAGTGGACAGGAGACTTGAACAGAACCTTCTCTGAAGATGACAGATGAATAGCCCACAAACACACAAAAAAATGCTCATACCTAATGAGATGTAGAGAAATGCAAATAAAAACTACTCTGAGATGTCACCTGACCCCAGTGAGAATGGCCCACATCACAAAATCTCAAACCTGCAGATGCTGGCATGTATGTGGAGAGAAAGGAATACTCTTATATTGTTGGTGGGGCTGAAAATGACGTCAGCCTCTCAGGAAAGAAGTATGGAGACTCCTCAAAGAACTCAAAATAGACCTTTGTTTGATCCTATAACCTCATTACTAGGCATCTAGCCAGAAGAAAAACAAATTATTATAAGGACATTTGCACTGAGTTGTAATGCTTACAACTTAGCATTGTAAGTTAAGTGCTATTGTTGATAGCAGCTTAATTTACAGTTGCCAAGATGGGGAAACAACCCATACGCCTATCAACCCATGAATAGATTAAAAAACTGTGGTACATGTTTACTATGGAATATTATTCAGCCATAAAAAATGGAGACTTTATACATTTTGAATTAACCTGGATGGAATTGGAGAACATTCTCCTTAGTAAAGTATCACAAGAATGGAAAAGCAAATATCCAATGTACTCAATACTACTATGAAGCCGGTAGATGATCTATTACCCACATAAAAGAAAAACTCAATTAAAGTTGGGGGCAGGTGATTGGTGTGCTCCCACCTAATGGGCACAATGTAAGGGTATACAGCACACCTTCTATGTACTGGAAGCAACTATAAGAGGGACCTCATCTCACCTAACAAATGTAAACATTGTTACCTAATCATTTATACCCTTATATTAATCTAAGGGTATTCAAAAACAAACAAACTCATGACTGTAGCTCATTCATAAAGTAATTCACATAATGAGAAAATATGCAGGGCTAATGCTACATATTCTTAGAAACAATAATTGCAGGATATAAATGGAAAAAGTGCCATTGATGATAATGCAGGAGTTTTAAATACTTGTGAGAAAGTTCAATTATAGTATCTCCTGTTGCGTTCTGCCTTTCAGTGTATCCCTACCGCTCAGGAATGGGGACACACATCACTTCCTCCATAACAATTCCATTTGGTTTAATCATGAAGGAAACCTCTTGTATGCAGATCCCCCGCTTCCTTCCCTCTGATGTCCAGACCTTTCAAGCTCACTAAGTCACCCAGCATTTCTGTGCATTGTTACCTCCTCTTCAATGAGGCTATTAGGAAATGCTTCAAACAGTTTGTTCTGGAAGGGCACAGAACTTGCGAAGGGGTTGGGAGGAAGGAAGGGAAATCAAGTCAATGTCAGCCAAACAATTAAAAAAAAACAAACGTGGGAGTTGGTGGTGGTAGTCATGGTACTGAAGGGGAAGCAATTTTTACTAAGTTAAATGAAATGATATCTGAAAGAAATGTTTAATTCATTATAAAGAGAGAAAAATTGATTCTGGAGTTAGAAGAGTATTTTCAATTTGTGAAAGTGCATAAATAGACAAGCAGTGTTAAGAGAATAATTTGGGGTGTGAAAGCCAGGGATGAAAAAGTGTGGTGATGACATTGACTTCCTACAGTTTTCAAGGGATCTGAATATCCAGTGTTAAACCACTTAAACACTAGGCACTCAGTATGAGGATAAAAGATGGCAGAAGCTGGGACTCTCATGTGGCTACATTCCTTCTGATGTAAAAACCTACATGTAAAATTTCTCTCAGTTACATGTTCTGTATAATAAAATCACGTTAAATATGTATAGTGTAATGGCAGATTGTTTTTAAACAGGAGGGTTTTCAAGCTTTTCTGCAAGGCATCAGCTACTCTTTAAGTTAAATAAGGCAAGGCAAGGCAAGTTAAAATAATGTTTGACAGGTCACTAATGGGACATAAAAGATTTTTTAAAAAACCAGAGAATTTTGTACAAATAAAGGGGCAGAGACAGAAACATCAAAGCTCAGGAACTGTATATATTGCACAAAGTATTAGGAGTTTCTGTTCTCTTTAAAATTTTGACGTATGTTGTGTAGTGTGGTTACAGCTATTAAGGGAATACAACTTCTTTTCAAGCAGTTCTTTTACCACTCACATCTTCCCACGTTATATAATGGCTGTTTTGAAGTTTCCCAGGAATAAAAGCAAGGCGTTCCTGTGCATTGCTGGACAGGATAAGTATAACGGAATGCTAATTAAGGCATGCAATATACTAGTAACCTATCAATTAAGTAGGATCCTTGATTTAAATGGCATTTTGACTTCTTAATACAGGAATTCCAAGAGAAAATTTGCATGCTCTGTAGTCATCTCAGTAGCATAGAAGTCAAAAGACTCTTCTACCAGACTTGAGAAGCCTTGGCAGGTTGACTGTCCAATGTACATGTGAAGAACCTCCCAGTTAATAGGTGTGAAACTCCCCACAAAATTAGAGAAAATTTTTCATAACTATTACATTTTTCTGATTGATCATTTATTATTTGATTGGATAGTTTTTCAGCAAGTTATCAGAAGGACTTCTTGAATGAATTAAGATAGATGTGATCATTTATGAAAATGAGTTTGAACTCTTCTTAGAAATGCTTCTTTAGAGGAATGCTTTGCAGAGAATGGTATAGCTTAAGGGACAGGGAGACCCTTCAGACTTCCCACAATTAATTAGTTTTCTAAGCCTGATTTCTGGAGCCAAGATGTTCCTTAAATACTCAGCGTCCAACATCATGTACTAGTAGAAGCATGGACTTTAGAACCAGACAGATGTCGATTTATACTTAGCCTCTACCACTGACCAGCTGGGAGACTTTCAGAAAATCTATTAACTTCTCTGGGCTTTGGGTTTCTCTTCTGTAAAATTGGGATAATGATACCAATTTGCAGAGGTTTATTACAGAAGTTAAAAGCAGAATTTATGTAAAGCTTTAACATTTAACAAGTACCAGTTTCTCCATTCGGCTTCGACAGAAAGAGAACCGATTGGAAAGGCATCCCTTTGGGAGCCAGAAAGAAGTGTGTTCAAGGTTATGAAAAGGAAAACTATTCTTTCTGTTTATATTAGACGTTTATTTTAGTAGTATAAAAACCTATCATTCCAAAAGCTTGAATGCTGGAACCAGAACAAATGCATGAGGAGATTATGTGGACTCATTTCTTTCCACTCCTTCATGTTACTTCTAACTCCCACTCCCACCATGGTTTTAAAAGTAAGCTGTTGGGGGATCAGCATGAACACATCAAAGGTGGACACAAATTCTTTAAACTTAGCTTGTCCAACGCTGCCTTAAGGAACTTTTTCACCACCAACAGATACCCAAAGTAGAAAGCTAAGATTTATCCTAGCAATCCTTTCTGATACTCCCTACAAACAACCCACCTTTGAGAAATTTCATTGCTGCCTTTAAATGAGTACCAGCTGTTCTTTCCTCTCCTCCCCTTTGGCTCTCAGTGTTGGTCCTTTTCAATTCTTTCTTAAATTACCATCAAGGCCTTCTAATTGGTGTCTTTTGTTCTGGTATTATTACCATCCAAATACAATGCTCATTACATAACTCCCCTGCTTAGAACCATTGTATGTCTGTCTATAACATTAGAAAGTCAAGTCTGATCTCCATGGTGTGGAGAATTAGGCCCCTTGTGGTGTGCTCCCAACCTGTCTTCAGCATGCCTCCCTTTGCTTCCTAATTTCACCCTCATGAATAACAGCCCATGCTGCCTCTGAACTCTGATAGGTTCCATATCTGTACATGATAGTCCCACACTGGGATCTCTTTTTACTCTGAAGAATTTATCATTGCAGCATGCACTGGATTTCATTACTTACCACTACATGGTCTTCAAAACTAGGAAGAATTAGTCATTCCCTTCTCTGAACTCTCTGAATCTTGTATAGACCTCTATGATTGCAATCACCACATTGAATTAGATGCAGGTCCCTTCCCTGGACTACATATCAACTCCACAATAGTGAATATATCCATTCATCTTTGTGCTCTCAGGCTGTTATGCTAAGAAGATATTTACATGCATAGGTATCATTTAAGGCAGGTTGAATAACGGAATTTAGGAGACAGAATCAGGTCACCTGGATGTAGCAGTGTAAGAAAGAGAAAGATGTACATGGATGGAGCTGGAACATATTCTTCTAAGCAAAGTATCTCAAGAATGGAAGAAAAAGTATCCAATGTACTCAGCCCTACTATGAAACTAATTTATAGCTTTCATAGGAAGGCTATAACTCAATTATAACACAAGACTATGGGGAAAGGGGCAAGAGAGGGGCGAGGAGGGGGGAGGATGGGTGGAAGGAGGGTAATTGGTGGGACAACACCTATGGTGCATCTTAGAAGGGTACAGGTGAAACTTACTAAATGCAGAATATAAAGGTCTTAACACAATAACTAAGAAAATGCCATGAAGGCTATGTAACCAGTTTGATGAAAATAGTTCAGATTATATATGAAACCAGCACATTGTACCCTATGATTGCATTAATGTACACAGCTATGATTTAATTAAAAAAATAAATAAAAGAATGCTTATTAACAACCTCCCTATTTAAAAAAAAAGAAAGAAAGAGAAAGATGTGATAAGATTAAGCAACAAGCTCAATATTATTTAGAGTGATTTTTGGCATGGTAATTTTTATATCATGAAAACCTATCAGTAATTTTCAAAAGATAGTGAAAGAAAATTTAATGGCAATGGTATATCTGCTTCAAAATGTCTGTGACTTTCCCCAGGCCAAAAAAAACAAGTCTGTGACTTGAACCTTGAATTTTTAGAGCCCCGGTATCAGTTAGGGTGTAGTTCATGTTCTTGTAACTAGACTTCAAATTGCGGTGAGCTCACGAAAATACTAGTGTGTTCCTCATGATTCCATTATCTAAGTGTTTATAAAACATCAAGAGGTTGGGGCGGTGCCTGTGGCTCAAAGGAGTAGGGCGCTGGCCCCATATACTGGAGGTGGTGGGTTCAAACCCAGCCCCAGCCAAAAACTGCAAAAAAAAAAAAAAATCAAGAGGCAGAGAAGTGATCAATTAAATGATAGAAATGAGAATTGAGAGAGGCCTTGCAAAAGAACTCCCTTGATGATTGGGTTGAAACTTGAAAGATGCTTAAGACTTTAACACCTAAAGTTAGGAAAAAGGAATTTTTGGCAGAGGGAATAGCATGAGAAAAGCAAAGTCATGAACTACATGCAGTGTCCAGAGAAGGCAAATAGTCTGCTACAAAGAAGTGAAGAAGCGGTGAGAGATGAGCCTGAACAGGCAGGTGGGAATCACACTGTGAAAAGACATATATAGTAATCTGAATATTTGTATTTATGGGATGGGAATATCTGATGTCCCAAAGGAGAAGGCACATGAGGCTAGTGATACAAGGTGTGATGTGACTCTAGCTACAGTACAAGAGAATCCTTCAGACAGCAGTGGTTGAGGAGGAATGGTCTCCAGAGAGTCATATGATGTTCTGGTCACTCCCATAGTATTTAACCGGGGAGAGCAGGGTTATGGTGCTTAAAAGGTAAATTTTAGAAGAGAGTTATTTTGTGCAGTACAGCATGAAAGCCAGAGTAAGTACCTTAGTGCTCTCACATCCCTAGTCAAATGCCATAATACCTGAGGGAGAAAAAGATTAGAAGGGGAAGTATCTCCCTCTAGGCCTGATGAGAAGAGCCGGATATAATTATCTTTATAAAATGAGACACAGCAGAAGTTGAATGGATCACTTAAAATCCAAGCAAACTTAAAATATATGACCCTAAACTATATCCCCCCCAGTTTATCCACAAAAAAAGATTTGGCTGTGTACTATTTCCTTGAGGGTAGGCAAAAGAATAGAGTATACATTTCTTCACACATCTAAAGATTCCTTTGAACTCATTCTACTTATATCCCTACACACTTTTATTTGAAGGCTGCAGTGCCCACAAATCCAGGCAGATAATTTACATTTTTATGTAAGCAATTTTGAACAGTTTTTCCTCTATTTTTGGTGAGAGAGGAGTGAGTCAGAGTCTCACAAAAGAGGCATTCAGGTCATCTATACTGTCAGTAGAGCTCTGAGCCAATTAAAGATTTCAGATTTTAGTTGGTTGTATTTTAACATCCAAATCCATACTATATTCTGCCAGGCTTAAGAAATTTAGAGGATGTTACTCCTACCTTTTTTTTTTTTTTTTTTGCAGTTTTTGGTCAGGGCTGGGTTTAAACCCACCATCTCCAGCATGTTACTCCTATCTTTTAATCTTTTGTCAAATGGAACATTATTTCCTGAAGAAGAGATGAAGCCCATGATTTCAAGAAAGGAGATGTCACTGTAGAGAGATCACTGCGAATTTTACAAAAAGGAAGCCTGTGAGTAAGTTAGGATTTGGCGATGTGGAAGGAATATGAAGATAATTGCTAGCAGAGTGGATAGGATATGTAAAAAAAAAGCACACATTCATGCATTCATTCACAAACATTTACTCAGTGTTTGCTAGGTATTAAATACAGAACTGGAGACTTAGTAGGTCTTAGGGAACAATAAAGATAAATCAGGAAACATAGGGGAGATAGAATGTGCAGGGTCTACTTTGCGATTAATAGTTAACACATTTGTGATTTCTCTTGGAGGCAGTAGTGAATCAGGAGAGCATCGTGTTTGAAAGATTAATCCCCAAGCCTTGTCAGATGACTAGCAAGGGAAGAGAAAGAAGGCCGGAGAGCAGTTAAGGGGGGCTCTTGTAATAGTCCAAGCATAAAGAGCAGAGGCTCTATTGGGTTGATGACAGGGGTGAAAAAGAATGGACGATCTCAAGAGGTATTGGCCAAGAAAGAAGAGAAGATACTGGTAATGATGGTGGAGGAAAAAGAAAAACATTTTAGAAGGGGTACTTTTGCTACAGTATTCTTTATTATAATATCATATGCTATATTATAATGTACCTTGTCACATTCAGAACACAGGGATTTCTTTTTCTCTTAGGATTTCAGTACTTGTTATGTCTAATCAGGTATAGAATATGTAAGAACATGGCCAAAGAAACACATGTAAATTTAAATGTAGAAAAATGTTTCCTTTTGTGTCACTTGGTAAAAGGAACACAAGAAAATATATTGAAATACAGACATCATAAACAAATTTCCACTATAAATAGGAAGCAAAGTTGTCTTAATCTACATACAGAAATCAAACATTAATTTAGAGATCATTTTTAAATGATTGTTTGAAACTTTTCTATGTAGGATTTTAGGGGATGACTCATACCAAGATAGTTTTATAAGGACAAAATCAAATTAGTGTAAGTAAGTCAAATATCAGAAAAAAGATACTCCTGTAAGGTCAAAAAGCTCATGCCTTTCCCTTAAGCTGTTATTATATATTGCTTACTTAAAACTGAATGTTGTCTTGCATGAAAAGAGTGAAAATTAAACCTTTTCCAAAAAAGCCATCAGGAATATCTCTCTCAGTGATTTGAGAGAGAAAGTTGGTCAGCTGACTAACCATGATCAAGAGCATAGTGGGGTTTGGGTCAGGAAAGGGTAGGCATGTAAGCAGGCCAGCTCTTTTCCAGAAGAAAGCTAACAGATGAACACAATGAAAATCATTCATCTTTTGTTTGAACCTGGTTCGCATTCTTCTTGACACAGCACTACCTTCACCACCAGATGAATTACATTCTCTTTATAGCCTTTATCAAAATTATTAATTATAACTTTCTGCGATTATGTCTGTCTTTTCCATTGGACTATAAAGTTAATCATTAAATAATGGAAGAGGCCACATCTGTTTTGCTCACATTGATGTTCTCAACAATTACAGTGTCTGGCACACACTTTATACTCAATATATATTATTAACTGAGAAGATTAATGTCTAATACTGCTAGTCCTTCACACATTACTTAATCTTCTATTTCTAATTGGAAAACTAGATGAAAATGCTCTGAATTAGGTAGGGTGATAATTTTGAACGCTCTCAATGCTCAAATGTCATCAGAATGAGAAAATTAAAGTAGCAAAGATCAACATGTTAAGGTCTCATTGATAATCGAGTTATCCATCTATGAAAGGAAGTCCAGAAAGAGCTATGAAAATATACATGAATCTATTTAACTTTCAGGGAAGTAGCAAAATTAGTGATAATTAAAAACAAAATGGAGATCACTAGACATTTCAACTGTGGGAAAAGCAATGTCATTTTCAGAGGGGAAATTATACATGATCACATTATATATTTCCTTGAAAGGAAATGCATACATGACTGTGAGTGAAGGATAAACTGAACACGTTATCTATTTTCACTTTCAAAAGACTTTAACAATGTTCTGCATCAAAAGCCATTGGGGAAAAACTTGTGTCACTATGGAACTGGAAAAAACGTTTTGTCGCAAATAGGAAATTGGCTGAGAAATAGGAAATAAAGGGCTGCGATAAATGGCACTTTCTTGTTGGAAAATGTAAACAGTCATGTTCTCAGAGATCAGGGCTGATATAAGTTTGTACAACATTTCAACAAATGATTTGTAAAAGGTCTGTGAAATTTTCACATTTAAAGATTGTATAAGTCTTTTAGATAAGGAAATAACAGCTGTTGAATCAGGCTATGCTGAAAAAAGCCTTTGCATACTTAAAAAATAAAGAACTTCCTTCCTTTCACTATGGTATTATAAAGGAGATCATAAAACATGGTAAAAATACAGACAGTGCAAAGGAGTAAGATGTGTGTCTTTCAACCCAGACAGTTCATCCACTCCCTTTCTTTTCTATCTTTAATGAAAAATCAAATGTAAACATATGTACTTAGATACATAGATCTTTATTTACACACATATGGGGACTTACTGTATACTATTCTAAAAGTTTTTTTTTCCTTAAGAAAAAATATTAAGGACAAGTTTTCTAAAAGCAGATACAGATCCATTGTATCATATTTGATGACTTTGTATGTACTGTTACATGGATTTTTCATGTTTAATTCACTCTGTCCCTTAATGATGGATATTTGTTTTCTGTTTTTGTTACTATTATGTTGATACTGTGATTTTTATTGTTGCTATTACAATGAATGCTGCAAGGACATTCGTACATACATACTTTTTCACATTATTTATATAGGATAACTTCCCGGATAGGGAAATACTACTGAGTCAAAGGGTAGATGCAGTTATACATGTACACGTATTATACTTTTTCTTGCTTTTTACTCCAATTGCCTTCCAAAACTATTGCATCAATGTATGTTCTTATTAGTAGGAGATGAGTGTCTGTTTCCCCAAACCCCAAACTTTTCATTTTTTCAGCGTCACCTTCATATTTTAAAGTAATACTTCTTATTTTTACTTTTCCATTAGCATTTTATTTTTAAAATATTTAAAATGCTCACTGTTTTTAGCAGCCTGTAGGTAGTAGAACGAACTGTAGGTTGAGGACTGTGAGAACAAGTGAAGCCATCTGGAGGGACAGACAGTGGAGGCAGAGTGTCCTGAAGAAGTTTGAGTAAAGGAGGAGGGAGAAAAGAACAGGAGGCTATGTCAAGTCTCAAGTCAGGAAAGACGTGTAACTTGTTCAGGAATCTGAATTATCTAGAATTGGAGCTGTGTCTCTGCTGAGGGCATGGATTCCCTGTCCCTGGAAATGGACAAGTTGTGGCACAGATGGGCTCTGGCCAGGGACCAGGATGAAAAATATACATACTGGAAAGAGGGCTCTAACATCTTATCTAAGGCTTCTTAGGACTGAAAAGTCAAATGCGGATAGAATTACCAGCTAACAATACACATGCTGTGTGGACCTGGAGAATCTGTTTGGGTATCTCTGATTATGGAAAGCCCATTGAAGTCAATGGTAGAGCTTCCAGAATGGAGAAAGATTGTCTCTAAAATTCTTGTTGATTTAAAGTTTTTATGATTAAGACATTTTGAAATGGTGGTATTTAATATCCAAATTGAGGCAAAATGGCTCATTTTTCTCCCTGTGGCTGATCAACTCCCTGTATAATGTTAATTCCAGGGTCTTAATTTTGTAGAAGAAATGAGAATAGAGAAGATTTATTTGATCAGAAATTATTATTTCTAGAGAAAAAGTTTTAAGTAAACCTCCTTTTCCCCTATCTTATTGTACATATTTGATTTTTATAACTTCTCCATCTATTTACACATAGTAATTTCTACATCTAGGCAATTTTATATACACTTGATTTTATTCACAATTGCCTATTTTGTGTGTTTCTCTCACATACATAAACTTATTCTCTCATTTGGGATTTATATAAATTAGTAAAATGTTTATGTACCAAGCAAAATAAAAAAGGAAACATTTCACAAATATAGAAATTGAAGCCTTTTTTTGTGTGTGCTTTTTTTAGGATTTTGCCAAGCACCTGGCAGTGAAACAGGATAATAATTTAGTTTAGAAGATAGTTATCAAGAGTGTATTAAAATATTTTTACCAATTTATATTGAGATATGTGGTTTCAATGTGGGCAATCTTCCCAATGCCTGATGGAATTTGTTGGAAGTTTTGTTTGCTAAAGCATTTTACATCCTGGGAAAATTAAACCAAATATGCTGTTTTTCTTTGTTCTCCACTGAGCCATGTCAAGTTAAACAGAGCTTTTAAAAAGAAAAAAAAAAAACAAAAATTCAGAATAAGTTCTCTCTAAATCAAATTGACCTTTTCTAGCCATTTGTTTCTATATCTTGGCAGAGAATGAACCTATCCTTTTCTTTTCCTAGGGACACGCTGTGTGGTCCACTTCCTGCATCTGTTCCATTCTCAGAAATGACAATAATTTTGGACTACAGTAGCTTAAAAAACTTCAATTCCCAGTCATTGGAAATAACCTACATTTCACTCAAGGCAAAGAAATAATTTTTGCCTTCTGATACTTGAGCTTTATTACTGCTGATTTAAGACAACCCAAACACTGGGAGGTGAGAATAACTTTCCCTTGGAACCATTTTCTTCATGTATTGCTTTCCTTTGCCACCCAACCCCCTGTCCCTGGCCAGGCTGTCAGCACATTCTCTTCCAGTGCTGCTGTGGAGAAAGTAGGAAAAAGGCGTGAGGGTGGAGAAGAAGTTTATTTTAGGTAGATTTAATCAAGCAGTAAACTTTTATTTTTACTTTTTATATGGCGGGAAAGCAAAATTCACTTTAGAAGACAGAATTTTGGAACTGGAACTAAGGTTTAGGGATTTTTAGTCTTAAAGATGATAAAACAAAGTTTCAGAACTCTGCTTTTACCCTTTACAACTTGCCTTCTCTATTTGAGGGGGGGGGGATCCCAAAAAACCAGGAGATAGCTTTGCAATACACTCAAA
Organism: Perodicticus potto; assembly: GCA_963574655.1. NCBI lineage: Eukaryota > Metazoa > Chordata > Mammalia > Primates > Lorisidae > Perodicticus > Perodicticus potto. Next base: position 13,853 of record CAUYRH010033160.1, on the reverse strand, counting down.
ATAATGCCCAGTTACCTTCAGTCTACAGTATTAGCGAGTAACAGGCTTCCTGAAAGAGAGGAAATCTTCTTGATTAAAAGTGAAATAGAGAACTTTTCCAGCCTTCTCTCAAACATGGACTGGGAAGAATGTCTGTAATTCAAATGTTCTGAGTGGGGGAAGCTTTTCCAGCTTCCTCTCTTTTCCAGATTTAAATAAATCAGACCAATCTATCGTCTTGAGGATGAGTATATGAACCCTGTGGTGAGCACATCATTAATCACCATAAGCCTATTCTCTACAATTTATGAGTGTGCAACTTTAACACTCACATTTCTTTACAGGCTGACACAAATTACTCCCAGGGGATCTGACTGATAGAGGTTTGGTCCATTCAGCAGTTCTATACCTACCAAATATAAAACAATTGTCTTTATCTATTTCATGTCATATTAGCACTTTTATCTACACACTTTGTTGTTCAGTTTCTTTATTTGAGACTGTTACATATTGGAAATTATTTATTGAGCATTTATTACATGGTGGGCAATTTACTCATGTCTCTTTCAACCTAACAAACCTACAGGTTAGTTATTTCCACTTACCATGTGATGAAACTGAAACTCAGGGTAAGTTAATTATCCTGTCTTACTGTTATTAAGTGATGAAGACCGCAGAGATATATATTATTATGTATTGTGATAATATACGTAAATTATACATATTTCTACATCCTACTATGCATAATTAATGCTTATAACTTTTAAGGACATTTGATATACTGGCAAAACAGGTACTGTACAGTAATAGAGACTTAAGCCCCAATATTAGCTACTTTTGGATAAGTTAATCAAATCTGATGAAACTGAATTAAATAAGACCAACTGTCTTAAAGCATATTCCCTAGAAGCAACATTTAAAGTAGAGATTTACATGTGCTTTGCAGAGGATATTCTTTTCAGGAAAAAGTAGGGGGAGAAAGCAGGATACCAAGAAGGAAGAGTCAAGAAAGGATGTGATTGCAGGGAAAGTCTAGCTCAAATCCTCCAGACACTGAGCATATATTTGATGTTGGTGCTTGCCTCATTGAGGGAAGGGGCAGGACTTTTGTAACCATTCATTAGTTGGTCATTGGCCAACCACAGCAAATGGTTAGTATAACCTCCTCCCACAGAATTTTTGACAATTTGGCTCCTGTCAACAAAGGACAATTTTCCTGAGAAGGTGGCAGGTGGAAACCATCAGTCCACATAATTCTGGACTTATGAATTCTGGACCTGTGTTTCACCAGGTTAAGATGAGTAGGGTAGGTCCTTTACAACATCTTTTACATCATTTTTTGTTGAGAGTCTACTGGATACCTTTTACTATATCCTTCCCCCTAAAGGAATACAAAATGTAATAGGAGGAAAAATGAGTTTGACTAGGGTCAAGCTAGAAGTATATTTGTGATGTGATGGTCTGTTTGGTATCTCTGGGAAGATGGAGGAGTGGGAAAAGAAAAAGAAGCTAAGAAGCTAAAGACAGACCAAGTAAAACCAAATGATAGGAGGAAGTAACCTTGATGTGTCTCTTGGAGACAATATAGAAATTAGTAGATGAGGTGGGCAAAGATGTTTCAGACAGTATAAACAGTATAAACAAAAGAGGGATAGCAAATCTTGATAACTTTAGGGATGAGCATTACGTCTCAAGAATGATTGGATCTTGTGAAGATAGGGTGGAAGATAAGGCTGGAGTGATAAGCAAGAGGCACCCTGGTGAGAGGTCTTTTGATTTGAGCCTAATTGTGGAACTTAAGACCGAGGAAACGGGAATGCTGAAAACATTACTGGTACTCTTGGGTCTATGTTGGTCACATCTATGACAGTAATTACTTATTACTTACAGACATCATGGACATTATATACAGACATTTTGCTCTGTAATTTGGTTCATGGAATGTTACCAAATTAATTTAAACTTTGTTTTTCTGACCTCCAATTTCCTGGGAATATCTGAAATTACAGAATAGATAGTTGCACCATACTAATATAGGTGATTAAGGATAATTCTGAGGATGTTGTAAGAAAGGAGAACATTGCCCTATTCTCCATATCAGCAAAAGTTTTGAGCCCACCAGTCCAAGCCTGTAAAAACTGGTTGTGGTTCTTTCTCCAGGCTTCTCCAAGCTAGGGCTTACCCTGACACTTGCTCCATAGTATTTGAGATTGTTCTGCTTCCTACAGAAAACACATGGCTGTGGGACTCCTAACTTCCTAACCTACTTTGCTATTTCTCAAACCCATGTTTCATGTCATCAAACACCAATAGCCTTCAGGGTGGAGGCCAACTTATTTATGTTTTCTTCCAGTCACATTGTTTTCTCTCCATTTTAGAAATCGTAGAATCATATAACTTCATAAAATCATATAACTTTTCCATATGGCCTCTCGGTGGAGCAGCTCCTCTATGGACGCACGACAGCTCCGCTGAATCCCAGCCAAGGCGTATGTGTTAGGAATGCTCTTCTAAAGAGAGTGCAGAGCATGGGCTGGGGTTCAAGGCAGTGGGAAACAGTGGTGTGAGTCCAATATTCAGTAACGGCCATATACAAATGAAGTTCTTAACAATATTGTTTATGATAGCAAAACTTGGTAGCAACCCAAATGCACTTTGGGTGGGGGATGAATAAAGATGGTATGGTTGCACAAAGGATATTGTATAGCTGTCAAATGAATAGATTACAGTCCCACCCAATAACATTGATGAAACATAGCCACATAATATGAAGTGTTAATGTGAAAAGTCAGTCCCCAAAGTGTGTATACATAGTGTAACACCCTTTTCATAATGTCAAAAACAATTAAACATTTTAAATATATAAACATAGGCAATAAATTCAAATTTTAAAAAGCAAAGGACAAATGAAACAGTCTTCATGATGGTGATCTTGGATGGGGAGAAGCAGAGGGGACATATGGGGGAGATGACTGGGTATATATCATGGCCACAGCTTTTATTTTGAATGGTATGTTTATGTGTGATTATTTTATAATTGAAAATAACTGAAAATTGTTCCCTATAAAAAACAGTGTCAACTTGGCCCAATGCAAACGTGTATCATGAGCCCAGGATTATGATTAAACTCACTCTGTGTGCTGGAGACCCCAAACAAAAATCACAGGTAACTATTGCACTCACCCAGGAGAGAAAGGGGATAGCCATATTTGTGGCAGGAGTCATTTGGAGAATTGAGACAAAATCTGATTACTGAGTTCTAACTACAAATTCAGATTTGAAGAAAAAATTATTGGATTTTCTTATTTTTAAAAATCAACTGAAATTGGAATCCTGGTTTGAAGAGACTTTAATTTGAGTTATCAGTTGTCACTCTGCAACCTGCACCTCCATCAAGGTTGCATCAAGTGTTTTCCAGAGCATAAGGGAGTGGGGATCCTGCAGGCTACTGGTGAGAAGTATGCTATGTTTCTCTGAGTGATCCTTTGAGATGGGGTAGCTTCACAGCTTCCTAACTGATTTGGGGATGGGAGTGAATCTTTTGTAAGACTGGGAGCCCTGAACCCTAAAGTTAGGCCTTGATGAGCAGACATGTATAACACAGCCATTTTTCTCTGATGCCTTGCACTTACATGTTCTTTTCCTCTTTCAAATTTTTGGTAAGTTTATCTCCCCCTTCTCATTCAGTAAAGCATTTTTTCCCCCTCTGGAATACCTAGTATATTCTCTTCAATGAATTTACTTTCTAAAATATAGGAAGACAGTGAATTCAAGAAGCTTTTGCTTTTCCATTTGTAACATCTTCAGCTATTTCTTTTCTTAGAGTTTCATAGTTCTCTTTATAGAGATCTTTCATATCCCTTGCTAGGTAAACTCCCAAATATTTCATCTTCTTTGGCACTACTGTGAACAGAATAGAGTCTTTGACTGTTTTTTCAGCTTGAATATTGTTGGTATATATAAAGGCTACAGATTTATGAGTGTTGATTTTGTAATCTGAGATGCTGCTGTATTCCATGATCACTTCTAAGAGTTTTGTAGTAGAATCCCTGGTGTTTTCCAGATATACAATCATATCATCTGTAACGAGTGAAAGTTTGATCTCTTCTGACCCTATATGGATACTCTTGATCGCATTTCCTTCCCTAATTGCTATAGCTAAGACTTCCATCACAATGTTAAATAGCAGTGAAGACAATGAGCAACCTTGCCTTGTTCTTGATCTGAGTGGAAATGATTTCAATTTAACTCCATTCAATACAATATTGGCTGTGGATTTGCTGTAGATGGCCTCTATTAGTTTAAGAAATGTCCCTTCTATATCAATTTTCTTAAGTGTTCTGATCATGAATGGATGCTGGATATTATCAAAAGCATTTTCTGTGTCAATTGGGAGAACCATTTGGTCTTTGTTTTTTAATTTGTTTATGTGATGAATTATATTTATAGATTTACATATATTGAACCAACCTTTGAGACATTGGGATAAAACCCACTTGGTCATGGTGTATAATTTGTTTGATGTGTTGCTGGATTCTGTTTGTTAGGATCTTGTTGAATATTTTCATATCAATATTCATTATTGATATTGGTCTGTAATTCTCTTTTCTTGTTGAGTCTTTTCCTGGTTTGGGTATCAAGGTGATATTTTCTTCATAGAATGTGTTGGGCAGTATTCCTTCTTTTTCTATTTTGGAAAAGGTTGAGTAATATAGGTATGCTCATGGCTGGGAAAAATCAACATTGTTAAAATGCCCATACTACCCAAAGCAATATACAATTTTAATGAAATCCCTGTTAAAACTCCACTGTTATACTTTAAAGATCTTGAAAAAATAATACTTCGCTTTATATGGAATCAGAAAAAAACTCGAATACCCAAGACATTACTCAGATATACAAACAAAGCAGGAGGAATTATGCTACCAGACGTCAGACTATACTATAAATTGATAGTGATCAAAACAGCATGGAACTGGCACAAAAACAGAGAGGTAGATGTATGGAACAGAATAGAAAACCAAGAGATGAACCCAGCTACTTATCATTATTTGATCTTTGACAAGACAATTAAAAACATTCAGTAGGAAAAAGATTACCTATTTAACAAATGGTGCTGGGTAACTGGCTGGTGACCTGTGACCTGTAGAAGACTGAAACTGGACCCACACCTTTCACCATTAACTAAGATAGACTCTCCCTGGATTAAAGATTTAAACTTAAGACATGAAACTATAAAAATACTGGAAGAAAGTTCAGGGAAAGCACTTGAAGAAATTGGCCTGGGTGAATATTTCATGAGGAGGACCTCCAGGGCAACTGAAGCAACATCAAAAATACACTACTGAGACCTGATCAAATTAAAAAGCTTCTGCACAGCCAAGAACACAGTAAAGCAAGCAGACAGCCCTCAGAATGGGAGAAGATACTTGCAAGTTATGTCTCCGACAAAGGTTTAATAACCAGAATCCACAGAGAACTTAATCGTATCAGCAAGAAAAGAACAAATGGTCCCTTCTCAGGGTGGGCAAGGGACTTGAAGAGAAACTTCTCTGAAGAAGACAGGTGAAGGACCTAAGACACATGAAAAAATGCTCATCATCCTTAATCATCAGAGAAATGCAAATCAAAACTACTTTGAGATGTCCTCTAACTCCAGTAAGATTAACCCACATCGTAAAATCCCCAAACCAAAGATGCTGGCATGGATATGGAGAAAAGAGAACACATCTACATTACTGGTGGGAATCTAAACTAATACGTTCCTTTTGGAAAGATGTTTGGAGAACTCTTAAAGATCTAAAAAATAGACCTGCCATTTGATTGTACAATTCCTCTACTAGGTATATATCCAGAAGACCAAAATTCACATTATAACAAAGATATTTGTATCAGAGTGTTTATTGCAGCCCAATTCATAATTGCTAAGTCATGGAAGAATGCCAAGTGCCCATTAACCCATGAATGGATCAATAAATTGTGACATATGTACACCATGGAATATTATTTAGCCTTAAAGAAAGATGGAGACTTTACCTCTTTTATGTTTACATGGATGGAGCCACTTCTTAGCAAAGTATCTCAAGAATGGAAGAAAAAGTATCCAATGTACTCAGTCTTACTATGAAACCAATTTATAGCTTTCTTATGAAAGCTGTAACCCAATTATAGCTCAAGAAGAAGGGGAAAGGAGAGAGGGAGGGGAAGGGTGGGGGACGGATAGGTGGAGAGAGAGTAATTGGTGGGATCACACCCATGGTGCATCTTACAAGGGTACATGTGAAATTTGCTAGGCATAGAATATAAATGTCTTAACATAATAACTAATAAAATGCTGTGAAGGCTGTGTTAACCAGTTAGATGAAAACATTTCAAATTGTATATAAAACCAGCACATTGTACCCTATGATTGCATTAATGTACACAGCTATGATTTAATAAAAAAAAAAAAAGAAGAAGTTTTGCTTTATGGCCTGAAAATAAACCTAAGATAAGAAATCACTCCAGGGAAAAGTGGAAAATGTAGAGAGGAGAGATACAAATACAATATTTTAGTAAATTGTCTTATCCACGTAGGCAGTGACCACTGGGACTCAGCAAGAATTCTGGACCTGACTCCATCCCAAAGTTATTTATAAAAGGTAAAGGTTTGTGCTCACTTGTTTGACTCAGGGTAATCATACCTGAAAATTTGAAAGAAATTTTGAGTGGACACGGCAGAAATATCTATTTTCCCTATTTTCATGTTTTCTTCTTCCAAATATGCTCTTCTTCCTACAGAGCAAAATTGGCCATGTATGCACTCTGGTATGCGGAAGAGAATTAACTTGTAGGAATTGATCAAAAAAACATTTCATGACTGATAACTACAAGAGAGAAGGTGAGAAAGCACCATTTTTTTTTTTTTTAAGCTTAGTCAAAGACAGAAGAATTAGCACTTCTGTTTTAGGCTTCTGTCTTTCTAAGGTGGGTACACTCTAGTTCATTTCTTTTTCCTATCCTGAAACAGGATGGATAATCACTAGTCCAAGGAATAGGAAGTGTACTTCCTTAGTATGGGACTTAGTACACACGTACATGTCTGCATGACAGCCTGCTCACCCATTCCCCTTCCCTAATGCACATAACAAAATAGCTCTGTTTTCCTTTGCTCTCCTTTGATTCATGTAAGCCAAAGAATAATTCACACTTTTACCTTAAAAGAACAATAGTTTAATCTGGGAAAAGTAATTCTCAACAACAGACTGTCCATTCAGGAAAAATTTCCACAGAGGTAACAATTATTCAGTATTGTCGTCTCCTGAGTAATCAGCAGACCTCAGCCAATTTGTCCAGATGGCCATATCTTATCACTGGGTGTTGCAATAACATAAAAAGAAACCATGCTTTATGTTGGCTGACTTGAAAATGGATCTCTGTTATGGAGATAAATATAGAAAACTTATCAGGTTACTAATCTGCCATTGAATGTGGACCTCAAAGGAAAGTCATAATCATGCTTGTCATATTTGTCTTCAAAGGCTGTAACAAATATAGCTAATGAATTACAGAAGCACCTGCCTCCACCTTTATTGTTTTCCCTTTGTCTACTTTTCTTTGTCTTTTGAAAATGATACCGACTGATTTCATCACAATTTGATGGTGATACTGAATAAAATAGTGATTTCTATCTGTGTTATCAACATTGATCTTGAATCAGAGGTTTTTTATGCTTTTTTTTTTAGGTCAGCTAGAAATTAATGGCAATTGAAAATTCATCTGCTTTATCTATAGTTGACTATAAATATTTTTGAATGAATAAATTAATTCATACATTCAGTTATCTCACTTATCTCAAACTGTCTCAAACATGTATAAAGCTATCTCTTTTTAGTCTTACATCAAAAGTCTCCATAAATTTAATCACTAATGCATAAGAAATTATTTAAAAAATATTTTTGCTTAAAGATTTAAAATAATAAGTCATCATGTGCTGCAAAAATTCTATTTAATATTATTTGAAATTATTATTAGACTATTTTAGAGGCTTACTAGCTGACTAACTCCTTGATTTCAACCTTTTTCCTTGATCTCATGTGTCAATCCTGGGCTGTTTTGAACAAATAATGAATATACTTTGGTGTTTGTAACTATTAGACTAGATCTCAATCATCTAATATTTATTAATATTACCAGTTCCTAGAAAAACTACCTTTTCCTATGAGTTTCAAGGATATTAGCACTTAAAGTATGTTTGATATTATTATTTAAAAACCCATTTGTAGGTTATAAGGAAAGGAGATATTTTGAATGGAAAAGTTATTTTAAAATATAAATGTAGATACTTAATTTAATTGTTAAAATATTTGGATTAGATATTTGGTATTAAATATATCTGCAAATGATAGTTTCTACAGTTATGAAATGGCATTCATATTTTATACTTCATTCTTTATACTGAAAGAGCCTGTTTCTTTTATCCCTTTTCCAATCATATAATCTCCATGTAGTTCCTTTTTTCTTTTTTTTTTAAAAAAGTTATTTAGTAGAATGTTTTTAGATATACTAAAATCCTGCAAAGATAATGAACAGATGTCCCATTCATCCCTGTAACCAGTTTCCCCTGTTGTTGACATCTTAAATTAATACAGTACGTCATTTAGAATTAATGAACCTCATCCAGGCAAAGTCTCCATCTTTTCTTATGGCTGAATAGTACTCCATGGTGTATGTGTGTGTATATACATACACACACACACACACACACACACACACACATATATATGTATATCTCACAGTTTATTAATCCATTCATTGGTTGAAGAGCACTTCAGTTGATTCTAAATCTTAGAAATTGTGAATTGAGCTGTAAGAAATATTCCAGTGCAAATGTTCTTATGATAAAATGATTTTTTTTCCTTCTGGGTAGATACCTACTAATGGGATTGCAGGATCAAATGGAAGGTCTACATTTAGCTCTTTGAGGCTTCTTCATATTTCTTTTCAAAGAGGCTGTATTAGTTGACAATCCCACCAGCAGTGTAAAAGTGTTCCCTTCTCTCCACATCTATGCCAGCAATTATAGCTTTGGGATTTTGTGATGTAGGCTATTCTCACTGGGGTTAGATGTTATCTCAGAGTGGTTTTGATCTGCATTTCTCTGAAGATTAGGGACAATGAATATTTTTTTCATGTGTTTATTTAGCCACTCGTCTGTCTTCTTCAGAAAAGTTTCTGTTCAAGTCTCTTGCCCACTTACAAATAGGATTGTTTGCTCTTTTCTTGTTGATTAGTTTGAGTTCTCTGTAGATTCTAGTTATCAGTCCTTTGTCAGATTCATACCATGGAAATATCTTTTCCCATTCTAAAGCTTGTCTATTTGCTTTAGTTGTTGTACCTTGGTTGTGCAAAAGCTTTTTAGCTTGACCATGTCCCATTTGTTTATTTTGTATATTTGCTGCAATTGCCAAGTGAGTCGTTCTTCATAATTTCTTTTTCCCCAGGCTGAGAGTGTCAAGAGTTTTTCCCCACACTTTCTTCTAAGATTTTTTTATTGTTTTGTGTCTTAAATTTAAAAATTTTGTCCAATAATAATCAATTTTTATCAGTAGGGTGATGAAGACTTTACATTTTTTTGTATTTACCTGGATGGAGTTGAAACACATTCTTCTTAGTAAAGTGTCACAAGAATTGAAATGAAAGTATCCAATGTACTCAATACTGATAGAAACCAACAGAAAAACCAGGAAATGCCCACATGAGAGAAAAATACAAGTATATTCAAGTGGGAGAGGATGATGAGGAAAAGTGGCAAGGCGAGACAGAGGGGAAATAGTAAGCTCTCACCCAATGGGCACATGTAAGGGTATACACCATATCCCATGGATTAAAGGCTCAACTACAACTTGAACTTTACCTTAGAAACACAAGAAATTGAACCTATTCATTTGTATCCTCATAATAACTTGAAATACAAAAGAATTAATGAACCAATATTAATAGATAATTATAATGAAAGTCGATATTTTATTTAGACTTAGCTCTTACCAAATGTCTCTCGTAAGAGTAGCGTATACTTTAAAAAATTTTTGTGCTATAGAATTATTTAGAGAGATATGTAGGTTCTTATGAAAGTTTTGAGATATGTAAAAATCAAGAAACAAAATCCACATGAACAGGAACAAATGAAGCCCTCCCAGAAATACCAACAAGCCCAGCAAGTTGAAACTTGCACAGGTGGATCAGAAAGGACCCTGTCAACTGCATTTATTAGAAGTGAAATAATGGACCATATTAAAGTCTGTCTCAAAATTCTCATAGTGACCTACATAGTTATAATTTGAAAGTCCAGGGTTCCTTCTGTTAACCTTTTAAGTAGATTTAGGAAAGTTATCAGCTCCACAAAACATGCACAGTATCAGCCAGCAAACTTTTTTTTTTAATAAAGAGTGTCATAGTGATGGAATACATAATGGAAATTAATTTTAAGCATAGAATATAATGGAATACAGTTCAGTTTGATGAATCCCATGGTTTTTGGAACTTTGCCTGAAACTCAAATAAGTGAAATCTGGCTCTTTATGATAGATATTGAATTATGTGAAAGCGGTCTGCTTGGGATCATTTGTATTGTTAAGTATAACATTTCCTAATCCTATTTTGATAAGCCACAGTGAATGAACAAGCTTTTATTCCATACATATGTAAGGACAATAGATTTTACATAATGTCTGTAACTGGAAATTCATAAACCCAGAGCTGAAGGCACAGTGAGTGCAAAGCTTTACGTTAAAGGAGGCTGTTACTTCTGTGTTGGCTCTCTGCTATTCTTACTTTTGCATTCAATTTTTTTTTTCAGCTGTTTAGCCCTTCTAGTTCTTTCTACAAATTTAGTTTCTCACACTAATGGAATATGACAAACTTTTAACTTCTTGGTCTTTTAGAAAAACATAATTTTCCTATCCTACCACAAGAATAACACCATCATTCCTATTCAGGATGATGCAAATTTTCTGTCTTCTTTTGTACTCTGGAACCCACTTTCTATTTTTGGCTTCTCATTTATTAGATTTTTTATTTTCCTAGCACGGGAGGGCAGGGAAAATTGACATGGGAAATAGAGTTTAAAAAAAATAAAATTTATGAGTCTTGATTTTTCTGGTCTTCATCACCTTGTACAGTTGAATTTATGAACTAACGTTAATGTCTTACTTATCATAACATGCATGATAAATCTGCTAATTCTATTCTGCATATTTTAATCATTATAGTAAGCATTACATGATTAGAATTTTTTTCTGGATTATCATTTCTTTTCATTTTCATGCTAAAGTTCTGACTAGACTGGGCATCCAGCTAGTCTCAAATTTCTTCATGATGTTCAACATTGAATTTATATTTGGATATGTAGACAATTAAAATTTTATTTTCCTCTAATGAACAACAAAAAAGAACAAATAAAAACTAGAAGAATCAAGTAGCTTTTATTCTGATTTTCAACTTTAGAATTAAAGTCAACATAAAATTTTGTAGCCAAAGCATAGTTAGAAGTGTTTAAATGATTGGAAATCAAAAGATTAATATCATTAGTTTTAATTTGAGTTATCCTTATAGATGGAATAAAAGCAGCATGAATGATAAATCTGTTCTTAGATCTTTGTTCAAATGCTTTTCTTTGTAACAGTGGGTTTGGGTTGTTTTAAATATCACACAAATTTCAAAAATTAAAGAAAGATTTCTTACTGCCACATTAGGAATAGCTACACCACCATACTATACTTAAAAAAAATAGTCATGATTGTTATAATCCAAATGAAATCATCATGGATCCTTCTTACAAAGTTGGCTTGCTTGTCTCAGCTCCTAAAGAGCAGCATATCCAAATCAAGTCACCTCCAATTTCTGAGCTCACGAAAAGCTGGAAATAAGGGACAATATTACCTGTGCTTACTTGCAGAAAGGAATTTAGCCTTCTCATAAGAAAGATTTTAAAGGTGAGGGATAAAATGGAAATGAACATGTTACATCAGATATCTGGTAACTTTAAAAACAAATAATATACAATAAATAGAATTTAGAGAATATTTTTTCAAGTATAGAACCCACTAAGGCAACATGGATTCAAAATTCAGAGCAACTTTTTCCTATTCAATTGCACTTAATTTTGGCAAAGCAGTCATTTCCTGGTCTACTGAAGATTCTTTTGAGAAGTTTCACTGAAGAATTAAAACACTTTTTAGACATTAAATAACTCTGACAAATAGCATTTATAAGCTTTTTTTTGACTGGAGGGCACCATTAAATGGGTAAATCAGAAACCAAATGCATTTTTAAGGATGGATCTAATTCGACATTCATTTTCCTGTTTACTCTCTAATATGCTGGTATAAATGGACAAGACCGCAAGACCAAGGCACAGTAATGGATGTTTGACATGGAGAACCTCTTACAGGAGCGGCTTGCTTGTACAGAGTTCTGGGAGCTAAAGTGAACCAAAAAAAAAAAAATGTTTATGTATGGAGACCACGAACCCACGAAATCACCACTGAAAAGTAAAAATTAAGCCATCCTTAAAGAATGTCTAGGAGAGATGGTTTTATGAGTCCAGATGTCAGGGAAAAAGGAGCATATAATGATACACCAAGCAAGGAGGTCAGTCTCTGGGAAGAAAAAGAAAGACATAAGGTGCTAAGTTCACCTTAGGTTTGGAGCTAAGTCCACAAATAGTATAAAGAATATTACTTTTATGCCAAGACCAGCATGTGATATTAAGGTGGATATAGATCTTTCATGCCGTTGTAGCAACTACGGCAATTTTGAAAAAAAAGCACGTGGAAGTCATGGGGAACATTAGGTACCCTTATGTGTGCTGAAAATATATCCATTCTCCTGTGCACTAGACACTGCACTTGTAACCACCAAGAGAATAAAATGCAGTAGAGCACCGAGGATTTAGGATATTCATCTGTGATTCAAGTCCATGATCTTTAAAATCTTCCCCTAAAACAGGAGCAGCTGTTTGGAAAAGAATCAAAGTCAAAGAGCAGGTTGATAAACCACTGATTAGAAGGCTTGCCTTATTCTTACCAAACCTCCAGAATAGGGATAAAGACAATTTCAGGGGAACGGGGAATCCCTAATGATATCCTGAGATGTTCTATATTTTAACATTTGTATTTTTCTTGATTTTGGTAACACTGTTTGAAAGTTGGACTCTTTTCCCTATTAGATAAGCTTTGTTTATTTGTTGTTGTTTCTCCTCATGTGTTTTCAAATATATGAAAATATAATTTACTGTTAAAGTTTCTCACTTACAATCTTTAGAGAAGCATCTCTCATTTTCTTTCTCTTTTTTCTTTTTTAATTTTTATTAAATCATAATTGTGTACATTGGTGCAATCATGGGGCACAATGTGCTGACTTTATAAACAAACTAAAATATTTTCATTGAACTATTTAACATAGCCTTCATGGTCTTTTAATCACTATATGAAGACATTTATATTCTACTTTTAGTAATTTTCACTTGTACCCTTGTAAGATGCACCATAAGTGTGACCCCACCAATCACCCTCCCTCTACCTATCCTCCCCGCTCCCCTCCCCTTCCTTGCCCCTTTCCCCATTTCTTATGCTATAACTTGGTTTTAGCCTTCATATGAAAGCTATAGATATGCTGGCATGGATGCAGAGAAAAGGGAACACTTCTACATTGCTGGTGGGAATGCAAACTAATATATTCCTTTTGGAAGGATGTTTGGAGAATACTTAGAGATCTAAAAATAGATCTGCCATTCAATCCTGTAATTTCTTTACTAGTTATATATCCAGAAGACCAAAAATCACATCACAATAAAGATATCTGTACCAGAATGTTTATTGCAGCCCAATTCATAA
>CAUYRH010033157.1:0-65629 GCA_963574655.1 Perodicticus potto | reverse complement strand
TCAAAAAGACTGATGATGAATGGTTGGATTAAAAATTGTATTAGGAAGGCTATGTTAATCAGTTTGATGAAAATAGTTAAGATTGTATATGAAACCAGCACATTGTACCCCTTGATTGCACTATTGTACACAGCTATGATTAAATGATAAAAATAATAAAATAAAATAAAATAAAATAAAGAAAGCTAAAATTAAAAATAAAAAATCAACAAATGCAAATAAAACAAAAAATAGAATTTGAAAAAAATAAAAATAAAAAATAAAAATAAATGTTTTACTGCCATAAAATATATAATTATTAAAAGTTAAGGTTTATCAAAACTTCTGCCCACAAAACTCTTACACACTGTACAGGGCACTATTTTCAGTGGAGAAAAAAAATGTAAGCACATATAAAGATCCAGTCATAAATCCTAACTGCCTAAAATTAACCACAGTGCACACTGACCCACTGTAATCATTTCATAGCTACCTCTTGTTGCTATCGTAGGGAGCTCAAGTCTTGGGAATATCTGCTTAAAATGCTGGTGTGATGCTAATCATCTCCGCATAAGCAGTTTGTCTCGCCAGTAAATTGTATATTGCAGTAAAAAATGCTCTCTCACAGTTCTTGGGCATTGCATCATGTTTGGTGCGACACCATAAACCTTGAATAACACCATGGGACCCATACGATGTGTCACTGATGCTGCTGAAAGTGCTCCCAGGAAGCAGAGAAAAGTCAGGGCATTACAAGAGGAAGCCGAATTGCTTCACATGCACCAGAGGTTGAGGTCTGCAGCTGCAGCTGCGGCTGCCGCCATTTCAGACAGACGATTCATTGCAAACAGATAGTTCATCTTGTAAACAGATGATATAACTTATAGTATTAAAACCGGTACAGCACTATGAATGCGTTTTCTCTTCCTTCTGATTTTCCTAATATTTTCTTTTTTCTAGCTTACTTTCTTATAAGAATATGGTATTTATAACATGCCAAATATGAGTTAATTGCCTGTTTATCTTATCAGCAAGGCTTCCTGCCAACAGTAGGGTATTAGTAGTTGAGATTAGGGGAAGCCAAAAACTATATGTGGACGTTCAACTCTATGGGAGGGGTTGGTGTCCTTAACTCTCCCATTATTCAAGGGTCAACTATTTGGTTCTGCCACTAAAAACATCCCCACTTAGGAATCATTCCACTGATCCATCTCTAAACATTATGAGGACCCTTAGGATGAGTAAGGTAAGTCATCTGTCCCTCGCTGCTTAGCCTGAGTCTTCTTTACTGGATGCCTAGGTGGGATCTATTGCCCTGGAGGATGAGTAGGTGGGCCAGGTTGACTGGGGAATAGGTCACTTTTGGAGTCAAGACACTTTCAGGAAGATAGTGGGTCCTGTCAGCCATCAAGTTGAGCACAGGGGAGAGACAGGTGTGAAAGAGGTATCAGAGACAAGGGCAATCTTCCCAGTGAAAAGGCCAGGCCATTTATGAAATTCTTATGGAAAAGACAGACACATCTGAGCAAAAGAAAGTGCTATTCAGAGCTAGAAATGAAGACAAAGGGCCTTTAAGCCCACAGCTTCCTGACTGTTCACTTCCCAGCTACTGTGGCAAGTGTTGAAATAGCCTTTCCATCTTACTGAAATCTGGAGACAACCACTGTGAGAGGAAACCACAGCAAAGAGAAATTGCTCGCGGAGGGCCATTCATCAGTGGGAAGCTTCAGCCCCAGAGCTCTGCGCCTGCAGCTCATGACTTCCCTGCAAGAGCAAGCACTATGATGCACAGCCCCTGGCAGGAACAGGGTCACCTATCACCAGCAAGGAAGCAGAAGGGGCTGCTGAAGAAGCACGTGGCTCCCCACAGCTCTGAACCATGGGTGCATCTGTGTGAGCACACAAGCACGTGTATACATGTGGGCACACACAGATGTGAGCTTCCTCACACAAAGTCGCTGCTACAGACTCTCTGGCTTCTGTCCTTTCTGCCTTGGGTATTGGGTACAGCAGCGGAGAGTAGAGGATGTGGCCTCATCCCTTCCGTGGTGCACTCAGAAAATGGCTTCGCTAACTTAAGCATCACCTCCCTTACTGTAGATCCTGGCACCCATGAATGCTATCTCCTCTTAAGAGACCAGCAGTTACAAATCTACACAAAAAGGGGCCTGGCTGGCAACATAAATCATTGACGTGTCAGAGAACAATGGCAGACTGGAGAATGTGTGCTCCATCAAACACATTCAAATTCAGATTTGTGTTTAATACCATGCTGACAAAATAAAACGTGTACTCTGAAGCCTATATGCTCCCCAAGGATGGTTACAATTAAAGCTAAAATTTGGGTAAAAATAATGGCAAATAAAAGCACTGCAATTAATAATCAGGATTCTAAAATAAAGAAAGAGAGAAACCTTACAACAATCCCATGACAGAGGCACTACTATTACTCATTTTACAGGTGAGTACGCTGAGGCACAGAGGAATTAAGTAGTTTGCCCAAGGTCACACAGCTAGTAATGCCAGAGCCAGAACTTGAACTTAAGTAGTCTGTCCATAGAGCCATTAAAACTGATCTTGTTAATTCAAAAGCTACAAGAGAATTGGGCTTTGCTACATAGCACCCACCACTGTTTATGTCTGACTGTGTCTCTACTAAGTGACCTAGAATCTCAAGCACATACCCATGTATTTCCAATTACTGTAAAAAGTAAATCCCTGCCAAGAAATTTCTTCTTTTCTCCAAGGGGTTTTCTTGATGATTAGCTGGGTAATTGTCTCTGCTCTCTACAGTCGTCTGTGTAGATCAGTGGTTCTCAACCTTTGGGTCGCGACCCCTTTGTAACAATGAAAATACATCGCGGCATTAGGAAGGTTGAAAACCACTGGTGTAGATGAACTTGGTGATCAGTGAAAGCCTGTATCTTCTTAATTTGAGAGTCAAGGCTTTGCCATGTAGGCCACATAAATTACGGAGGGAGTTCTACCTCCTACCATACATATGACTTTGGGCAAGTCCTCAAGCCCTGAGAGTTGTCACCTGTAAGAGGGTCAGGCTGGAGGAGATGGTCACTTAGGTTCCTTGATGACTACAAGACAAAGTAAAAATAGGGTTTTAGGGCTTGACTTAATCAGCCTTGGTTGGGTGGTTTAAACAACAAACATGTATTTATCACAGTTCTGGAGGGTGGGGAGTCCAAGGTCAAGGTGCTGGCAGAGATGGTGAGGCCTCTCTTCCTGGTTTACAATGACCACCTTCTTGTTGTAACCTCACGTGGCAGGGAGAGAGCAGGCCCTGGTCTCTTCCTCTGCTTATAAATGTGCTAATCCCATCATGGAGGCTCCACCCTTATGACTTCGACCAAACTTAATTACCTCCCAAAGGCTCCATAGCCAAATATCATAATATGGGGAATTAGGGCATCAGTGTATGAATTTGAGGAAGACACAAACATTCAGTCCATAGAAGATGGATAGGGGAGGGCAGCCCATAATCTACAGGCAGAGCATCTTGAAAGAGCATCGCCCTTTCCCTGCTTATCACCCGCCCTCATCACAGCCTCCCTGACCTTCCTTTCTGTCTGACCACCTGCTTGCTGGCTAAAGGCATGTATTGTAATTCTGGAGAGGCTCAGCCCTATCTTCCAAGTCTCCATTCCCAGACCGTTGCGTAGCTTGAGCCTTCACACCCGTTCTTCAGGGAGAGTGAAGACTTTGAGCACAAGCCAGAGGGTAACTGGAAACCCCTTTGCTCTGTGGTTCCCAGACTCACCCCCCGAGGACCTGCATATTCTAGCTTGTTATTGTACTCATTTGCTAAAAGCCAAATAAAGAACTTGCACCTGAAAAACACTGAACCTTGTATGGTACTTGGAGTTCCAGGGTGTGAAACTGGAGGTTAATCCTATATTCCTGCACTGGGGAGAGAGCTGAGGAACCAGAGAAGCAGCCTTCCAAAACACACAGCTGGCCCTGGATGTCTTCCCAGCTCTGTCAGAGAAGGAAGGGTGGGTCACCCACAAGGGCCAGGCAGCCAACGCCTCCCTGGGCCAGGAGTCCAGCCAGAGGAATCTGATGGCCTCAGGTCTCTGTCAGTCCTGAGGCCTGGCACTCAAGTCAGGGTGAAAGTGCTGCTACCACTTGGAGCCACTGGAGGTAGTGCTTTAAGCCTCTCCAAGGGCCATGTCTTGGGCTAGCAGGACTATAGGCTAGTGATCCAGGTACTTGCTATTGCTTACCAAGCCACCCCAACCTGATAGTACTGAACAATGACCACTTAGTCTCATGATTCCTCATGGTTATAGGGGGTGACTGGGTTCAGCTAGGTGGTTCTCATCCTGGTTCCCTCATGCAGTTGGTCAGACAGCAGCTGGGGCAGGAGACATCCTGGAGGGTCCCTCACATCTAGCAATGGAGGAGACTAAGGCCTCAACTGCCTCTGAGGCCTGAGCACCTCCAACATAGCCTCTCATGTGGCCTGGGCTTCCTCACTTTGGGCTTTGTTAAGGTCCTGGGGAATGAGGAGGCTTAGGCCATGGTATCCACCCTCCTGAGTGAGACTCCTCCAGCAGATGGTGCCCAAAAAGTCAAGACAAATCAAAGAGCCATGGAAGCCAGCACAAGGCATGCAATGGGGGCAAAGAGCACAAGCGGAGTTAGTTTCGGCTTATGGAGTATGATCACCAAGATGATGGGAGTGGGGTGTAGAACTCACACCACAGCCACTGCTTTGGTGCCACCATCCTTCCCACAGCTCTTAGCAAGTCTGTCTGTTTTGTTCTGTCTTGATGTCAGCTGGAGTGAGCATAACAGGTGATGAAAGTAGTATTTGGACCCCAAGAAAAGAAGTGGACAGAAATGATAAAGTTAACCACTTATTCATATTTATTAATCACTTATTGAAGTTGACACCAGGCTGAGCAGACTAGAGCCAGTATTTGGGAAGCAGGGAATAGTGCTAACACGGAAAACCCTATCTAAGGCCCCAGAGAATCCGAGTCAATCCTTAGACAGTGGTGGCCACTCATACTTGGCAAACCCAGCTCCTGGAATGAGCTCAGAGCATTGGAGCTGGTGGGAAAGTGAGGCACCAGCGTACGCTCAGAGATGGGCTGGAAATGAAAAGAAACAAGCACTCTGTCAGGAGCAAAGAGGGTAGGGAGTGCTCAGTTTTGTCTTTTTTGGGAATTTAGCCATAGGGCGTTTGGGTGAGTCACACTGCAAAGCAGCCTAGTCTCTGCTTCAGTAACAGAACAGTGAGGATTTGCTGAGCACCCATCGTGTGGCACTTTCTCCACTAAGTGCCCTCTGTGCATACTTCCCTCAGTCCTCTGAACGCTTTATAGGTGAGAAAACTGAGGCTCAAAGAGGACAAAGTATTTATTTGTTCATAATCAATAATTAAGTGGCAGAGCCAGAACTATAGACCTCCACAGCCTGAGCTTGGGTGTGCACTGCTGGCCCTTGGGCCACCTGCCGGAATGTCCACGCTGAGCCTGTGATGTTGGTGATGAGAAAACAGAAGATAAACAATTTGCCCGAGGTCAAACAAACCTGGTAACTGGCAGAGTAGGGATTTGAACCCATTCTAATTCCCCAATCCAAGCTCTTTTCACTGAAGGGAAGGCTTTTATTTGTCGGGAGAGGGTCCTCCCTTTCAGCCCAGACTGGCCTGGTACAAAGTTAAGAAGGAAAAGAATGTAAAACACAGCTCAGCATTGCCCTGAAGGGGGAAGAAAGCAGATCGTTAATGGAGGTGAAGGCCAGGGCAGGGAGCAATGCTAACCATATGCCATCTTCCACTTTTCATTTTAAAAAGAAAGAAAAAAAGAAAATCGCCTATCATTTTTTTTTTAATTACCTGTTTCAAGTGGGAGGACGGAGCAGGTACTCCAAAGAGCAAGACACCTGCTTTGCTCACCGTCTGCTTCCAATCTGTTTTCTGGCCTGGCACATGTCTCCTGGTCCCAGGGATGTTTGAAAGGGGCCTTCCTAGCTGGGTCCAAAGAAAACATTCAGTTTGATTACAGAAAAAGGCGCATCTGCTAGCCTGGATTTGTGGGAGAGCCCATAATTCCTGCATTTTACCTCCTATTAGCCTTCTTCTCCAGGAAAGAAATGTCCTGCTCTTTAAAGTGGAGGCCATAAAATTGTGACAGCTCACTTGCAAACAGAGCTTATTCTGGAACATGAAACAGCCCTTCAGATAAAATATACAACTCAGGTGTGGGAGTGAGAGGGCCGGGGTCTTAAAACCGAATCAGTTGTTAGTTACATTTTGTTTATGAATCTAGCTGGGCAGTTCCCTACTGTACAGCATCACTAATTCCAACATTTTGGACATATTTCCCATTAGCCCTTTATTTGAAATTTTATGCTTCCCCTCATAAAACCCTTCAGCAGATTAATGTGCTTGGGATGTTTATTTATAAGTACAGCTGGTCTCCCTTCGAGTTGTTTTTATTGTGGGGTTGCCTGAGTGTGCCCTTTGTGTAGGAGCTAAAGGGTGGGACTGCAACCAGCAGCCAGCATGATCTCAAAGAGATGGGGAGACACACGACAGGCTGGGGTTCAGCGGATGGCCTCCGAGGTTTGCCAGGCAGTGAAGGAGGCCCAGGGAGCTTCTTCTTCCCAGTTGCCATCACAAGCATTTGGGAGGTACAGAGAGGACCTGGGCTAGCTCTCCTTATCTCCAGAGGAGCCTGTCCTGTGCACTTCTGTCTTCAGGACCCATCAGGACTGGCTTGACTTAGTTCCAGTGGGAGCTCTTTTCCTTTGAGCTGAGAAACATGACTGCATACTGACCAAGGTTGCCGGTACTACTCTCCTCTCCGATGAAAACTCACTACTTCTTTTACAAAATCCATGATCATCAAGTGTCTTGTAAATTTCTAAATTTGTACCGTTCTTTCCTCCATCCTCCCACTTCATTACTTTTGCACTAAAGATGAATAATGCCTTTCAACTTTCTAAGACTGGGTTTTTATTAGGCGTGTGTGCGTGTGATTTGACTACAGTTGTGTTTGCATTGCACCTTTGGCTTCTCAGGTCTCTTGCATTATAGAAAATCTCTTTTGCGATGTCACTAATGAACAGTCCCCTCACCTCTGATATCTTTCCCCATGACTGGAGACAACACTGCCTTTTGGTTGTTGGAAAGTTTTGCTTTCTGTTGGCCTCAGATCTGCCTTCTTCTGGGGCCACCTGTTCTATTGCCTCTCCTTCCTTCCCATAAGAGGTTTGAGGACCATAACTAGTCCCCCAGAATCATCCTTTCCCCGGGTTATCTGTCCTGGTGCCCTTCCATCCTCTGTGTGTGAACCCAATGAGTGTTTGCCAAGTTAAATCTTTTCTCCTTTTGTTTGACTGATGGGCTTTCTGTCTATAAGAGCTTGTTATACATGCCACACGTTAAACACAAATACTTATGTACTCTTGGAAAAGACTGTCTTTCAGCTCATGCTTCTGGACTCCAGAGAGACACAGTTATTGTTATTCAGATATCTTTCAATTAAACAGACATAATCCCAGGCAGAAGGCACTTAAACTAAGGAAAGAAGGAGAGAAATCGTCACACCAAATGGCAAGAGATTGGTATTTATCTTGTCCTTGCTTTCAAAGACATTTAGTTTGATGTCCACTAGCACAAGAAAATACAATCCAGGGATTAAATATTAAAACCATGTATGTGGTTTTGGAAAGACAAATGCTGCAGCCCGACATTCTCCATGAGCCCTTCACCTCCTTGCAACATCAGGGCATTGTTCAGAGGCCCTCCAAGCCTCGGAAACTCTAGCCAACCCCTGAAGTCCCACAGGCTAAAGGGAACCAGGGGCAAAAGGCACTGTGGCTGTGGCCTTAGGTTATTGAAGGGAAAAGATGAACAGTTGGCACTAAAAATACCCTCTTGGAAATGCTAATGATGTTAACAAAGATGCAGCCTGGAACCTAAAATTTCCACAGAAGAGCAATACAGAAGCCTGGGAAGCTGGGAAAGAGCAGAAACCTACCCACCAAGAGGTAGGTAGGTGGGGCCTGGCTCTCACCACACTTTGGGGCACTCAGCACAACAATCAGAGTGGCACTCTTGAGCAGGTGTTCTGACTTACACACAACCTCACTCCTGAGCGCCCACCTACCTAGATAAGCACCTGGGGCCAAGTCCTTTGTTTTCCCCAAACTAACCAACCTTAGAGATTGCTTAGGAAAAGTCTGGAAGCAAAGCTGGGCTATTTCCCGTGTTGGCCATCGCCAGGTTGGGTACCCAGACAGGTGAGTGCTTGGGATGCACAAGGAAGACTTTCTGAAGGAGAAAAGGCCCAAGAAAGGGAGGAAAGCTGCACAGGTTGTGCTGGGGAGTGAGGGTGTGAAAAGACCACCTATCCGTCAGCAGCACATTTCCACCAGGTAAAAGTGGCAAGGCTAGGCTAACCTCGGAAAGGCTGGGATGTGGTCTGATCTCGCCCACCCTCCACCTGTGTTCACAGCTGGTCCTCCCAACACTGGGAAGCACCTGGGAATGCTTGGCTGTGATTTCAGGTGAATCCTGGGAGGCTGGTGCAGCCCAAGGAGTGGTGGGGTCCTTCCTTATAAGAAGGGACAGAACAACAATCCTATCTCCTGGACTCCAGAAAGGACAGCTTTGGTGCTGTGGAGCCCTGATCAAAGTGGTCTCTGCCAAAATCAGATGATACACCAAACGCAGAGGAAGAGGGGAGTGAAGGGAAGAAGAAATTTAGGACCTAAACAACATCCTCCCAACCGAAGATACAGACTCAAGAGGAGCTTCTTGAGACAGTTTGCTTTCCTCTAGCAACAATTTCATAAACAACCAGAATGTAAGGAACTTTTTTCTCTTCTTCAGGGCCTGAATCACAGATCGTTGAGCCGGGACAGGTCTTTATAGAACATCAAATCCTTCCCCAGCCACTGGGTAAGGCAGGGACCCAACCAGACCTCCTCAAATAACAAAGAGCCTTTTTCAAAGCCAGGACTCACAGAATGAGAGAGATCTCAGTATTCTCACTCTTCCCCAGGCCTCAAACCCTGCATCACGTCAACGGAAATGTCTCATGCCGCTTGCTGCATACAAGTCAACTCAGTCAAGGGAGAGGGGGCTAGCAAAGGTCTCATAAGGCCACACATGCATGTGCACACGCAAACTCAGCTCAGTGTATCTCAAGAGCAATGACACTCCTGTAACTTACTTTGGAGGAATTGATTCACTTGCTGTGTAAGGCTAGTTGGCATGTCTTGCTTTGGGGGAAGATGCTAAGTGAAAGAAGACAATCATCCTCCCACAAAAGTTTGCCATAGCCAGTGCAGGTCTCTGTGAGTGACGTGTGGGGAGCTGGTGGGGGTGGGGTGGTAAATATATGGAAGGTAGGTGGCAATATGGCATGAATCAGTAAAGCAGATTCCAAACAGATCTCAGATTATATATTTCCTGCACAATACACCCAGACCAAGTTCTAGGGCTCCAACAGCCTCCAAGAGGGTGTGGGCAACAGGTTGGTGGCACAAGACCAGGAGGAAGGGAGGGGATGAACATGTCTCCCTGGAATCGGGCAAGAATGGCTGTAGTCCCTGGGAGGGGCCTGGCAATGCCTTGGAGGTTCAGGATTCCACACATTTCAATGGCACAACTCTCAATGGACACGTTGGTGTCCCAGGTGATGCTGTGCCCTGTGCCCCTGTCACCTAAGAGCAGTCTCCTCATCCCCGTTGCAGGCTCCTACCGCTCTAGACTCCCAGGTCTGTCCTCATGACCTTTTCTTTACCCAGGACATTACTTCCATTCTGATTTTGTAATGTCAACTTTTAAAAAATAGTTTATGGCACAGGTAACAAATTGAAGTTTTTGTTTCTTTTGTTTGCTTTTCACCAAAAAAAAAAAAAAAAAAAAAAAAGGGAAAAGATACCCATTGCATTGAAGGTACCCTTTAACATGTATTGACGAATAGATTTCTCATTCTACCCCACCTAGACAGACATTTTAGGATGATCTTGAAACCATATACAAGTAATGGGATATGGGGAAACAGTGACAACCTCAGGGCATGGGAGTGAGGACCAAGTGGGGTCATGACCGGGAAGAGCTTTGCAAAGGATCACGTGTTGTATCTACTAACAGTGTCAGCACCAAGAATGCCCACCAAGCTCCCACTCCCCGTGATCAGGCCCTCTGCTGGCCTCCTGTCACAGTGTCTCCTGCCCATAGAAGTTCAACCAGAGGAGGTACCCAAGTCCTGTGTGACCCTAGGAAAGCCACTGCACCCCACCAGGGCTCACTCCCTTCTGCCCCACAAAGGGACTCCAGAGCTGCCACAAAACAGGACAACGCTGCTTTCCCCTCCAGCCTTATGTTCTACAAATGTCTGGTCCTGTTTTGCCCCTCGATTCCCCGCCATGGCTGAGGGCGCCTGCAGGCTTCCAGGCATAGCTGGTCAAACCTTTCAGGTGGGTGCTCCCAAATCGAAGTAGGTCATGTAATGTTCACACGTGAAAATCATCACAGGACAACAAAAAGGGCCAGCAGCACCTCTCTTGCAGGTTCTGGGTTGCAAAAGGTGAAAGGAACTCTATGAATTCCCTAGTTCATGTTTCACTTTAGATTAGAAGAAAAACCGCAGAAAAATAAACCATGTCAATCAACCCTGCTGTGTAAACAAGTGTTTGATGATAAGTCATGAGACAGTTTGCGTTTCTTTATGGAGTGGCCAGCTACAAAGATCCAAAAACAAACCTTCTCTTTTACGGTTATTTGGAAAAAGAACAAGGAAAGCATTTGTTTTACCTCTGGGAGCTGCTGCAACCAGCCCCCGGCTCTCTGAACAGCCTCTCGGAGCAACAAGGCTTCTACTTCCAGGGGCCAGACGCAGCCTGTTGTGGGTTGGGATACGGCCATGTGAGCCCTGGCTTCCCTGAAGCGTCTGCCCCCAGGGGGACAGCTGAGATCTCCACTTCAGGGCGTTGCTAACCCAGAAGGCAGCTTCGTGCAAATCTGAAACAGCTCTATCTTTAAGATACAACTCTTACTTGGCAGGAAGACAGAACCTTTTGCAAATTAGAAAAAGGTGTCCCCACCTCAGTTATCTGCGAACTTATTTTATCAAGGGTCAGATAGTAAATATTTTAGGCTTTGCAAACCATAAGGTCTCTTTCACAACTACTCAGCTGGGCCACTATAGGACAAATGCAGCCATAGCCAACACACCAACAAATGGGCCTGACTGTAGTCCAAAATATTTTTATTTACAAAACCAGGTGGCGGACCTGATTT
Source organism: Perodicticus potto (assembly GCA_963574655.1). Classification (NCBI taxonomy): domain Eukaryota; kingdom Metazoa; phylum Chordata; class Mammalia; order Primates; family Lorisidae; genus Perodicticus; species Perodicticus potto. The sequence continues at coordinate 54,369 of CAUYRH010033157.1, read as the reverse complement.
GACTCATGGGCCATTGTTTGCCAGCCCCAGCTTTGGATGGATGCAGCTCAGCACCAGGGCTTGGCAGATGCAGCACAGGCTAAAACTTACCTACCACTTACCCCTCTGACTGGGTACCGTGGTGCATAACCTATACAGCTCCACATAGTAGCCTTTCTGAGTCCCCAAAATGCTGGGGACCTAATGGGCCAAACTCTTTGGGAAATGGACCACCCCCATGGGTCTCAGCATCCTTCACACACCCCCATTCTCTCTTACTTCTTGCTCCAACAGCCTCCAGATCTTGGAGTCATGCCAATCAAAATGCCAACTCCTACAAACCCAAATTCCTTTCCTCATTCCACCGAGTAGCCCCAAGCCAGTGAACTACACTGCATTTAGTGTTTAAAACCATACTTCTTCTATTACTCGAAGAGATAAAGACAGGGTCTATGAAGACAGGAAGTCCAACAGAGCCAAATCGTAGGGATTCTCAGATGAGCAAAGCCGCCTGTCCTCTGAAGCCTCTTTGGCAAAATGCCGATTAACCGATGAATAATTGGTTGGAGGGAAAGATTAAAACCATTGGCAGAAATGAGTTATTTCTGGACATTTTCCAGTTTTTTTTTCCCCAACCAGTCATCCAATTATAATTAAAATATGGTGGTGGTTTCATGCAAACCATAAACAGCCCACAACCTTGCAACGCAAGCATAGTCTTCAGAAAACCCATTTCTTATCACACCAAACAGCAGCTGAGCTGCAGCCGTGGTTCCCAAGAACCTTGGTCTGACTTTAAGTGGAATACTCTGTTACATTACTCACCCTTGATTTGACCTTCATAAATACCAAACCCTTACCGTCCTTCATTCTGACATTTAATTCTTTCCTGTCATCTAACGAGGCCCCATTTTGTTAGAAGGTCACTTGTCACTTACAACTCTGAGAGAGACATATCATTTTAATGAAGCTCCTATCTCAGACCAAGTAATGAAATTGTGGACAAGATTACAACACGTGCTGGCCTGGAGACAATGGCGGCCCTTGGGCTTTTCTAGGCCTTTGCGGGATCACACTAAAAGAATGAAAAACAACCAAGGGAGGCTGGCATTCCTGCATAAGCAGCAGATTCTGGCTGATGTCACTCTAAATTCAATTATCCAGAAGAAAGTATAGATTCATGTTAATATATTTTACAAGGTCCTATAATTTATCATCCTTTGTTTTTCTTTATGAATAACAGATTTTCCCCTCAGATAAAAAGCATGGTGGGGGTTAGTTGGATGGAGGAAGACCAAGAGTCCCTTGCTTTTTCCTCAGTTGAACAGAAGGGCACACAAATTCTTTTCTCTAAGAAGACTTGGCACAAGTTCTACAAGAAGAGGCACTGGGGGAGTGAATGGTGGGGATGTGACCTGCAGATACACCCATGTTTCACACTAGGACAGGGAAAGGAGGCAACTGGATCAGCTCTAGAGGGTGACGATGGTTGATGACAACCCCAAGCCCTGCCCTGGCCCATACGACGCGAGGATACTGCCTTTCTTAGCAGTGGTGGGAGCTGGCCAGACACTTCCCAGAATGCAGCTGGGAGCCTGCTTGCAGGGGTGAGGATTTGATGTCAAGGATCTGTGGCTTAGACTTGGTTAGGGGTGAAGAAGCCCTTTCAGGTAGCTCGTTCATGTCTGCACTGGATTCATTATCATCTCAAAACTTACATCTCTGGCAGGGGACAAAGTTTGCCCAGAGACCTCTAACGGCAAAGCCTCCTGTCACTCCTCTCCTTGCCAATACTCACCCAGTGGAAGAAGCTTCACACTGGCCTCCTTCACACTCCTGAGTTTGACGTCACCCTCTGGTTTGGCCAGGAAATGCTGCATCATGTTGTAGGTGATATAGATTTGTCCCCAGATATCAGCAGAGGACTTTGATGAAGGAGTGTGAAAAACAGCTGGCAGCTCTGTTTTCAGATGGGCAAATGAGGATGAAAGAGAAGGAGCTCAAGAGAAGGAGGAGATTCTCCCAGCCTCGCTGACAGAGGCTGCCTGGGAAGGAAAGAGGGGGACTCCAGGCAGGCCCAGTTCCAGCCTGGAGAGCTTTTCCCACCATGCATTTCTCCCAAACCAAGTATCTCTCATCCCACCTCTTCTTCTGCTGTGTGACCTTGACACTCTCCCACGTCCTAGAATCTAGGAGGGCCCTTGACCTCTTTGACAAGTTGAATACAGTGGAGATGACACAAGGCCAGTTCTGCTTTTGGCCTTTGTGCACTGGGGATTGGGACACTCCTGCCAGGAAATGGGCCCCCCACTGTGAGAAGCATAAGCTGCTTGGAAAGGCCACACGCACATGCTCCAGCTGAAAGCCCCTCTGCCCCCACTCAGGATGTCCAGTCCTGCTGAGCCTTCAGATGACTCCAGCCGCAACCACCATCTGACTGCAGTCACATGGGAAACCCCTCAGTGGGACCATCCAGCTGGTCTGGTCAACCCATGGGCCTTTTAAAAATAATAAATACAAGCTAGCTGTGGTCTCATGCCTATAATCCTAGCACTCTGGGAGGCCAAGGCAAGAGGACTACTTAAAGCCAGAAGTTTGAGACCAGCCTGAGCAAGAGTAAGACCATATCTCTGCTAAAAATAGAAAAGTAGCTGGGCATCATGCCAGTCACCTGTAGTCCCAGCTACTTGGGAGGCTGAGGCAAAAGGATCACTTGAGCCCAGGAATCTGAGATTGCTGTGAGCTATGAAGATGCCACTGCACTCCACCCAGGGCAACAGAAGGAGACTATCTCAAAAATAAATAAACGAATAAATAAATAAAGTAAGTAAGTAAGTTTCAGGGTGGTTTGTTGCATACCCGGAGAGAACCAAAACAGTGAGACCTAAAGTATATGGCATGATATATTGCACCTTAAGCCCATGCTCTGACTTCTTGATGTTCCCCCAACTCAGAAGTAGGAGAAATAGAAGGCTGGTCCCCAGAGACACATCTGGCATCACCAATCTCTGGCTTTGTGACTTGCCTGGGGTCACTAGGAAGGAAACAGCAGAAAAGGACAAGGTCTCAAGGCACCTGACCCCTCATCCATTGCTGACATGACTGCCCCCCAGCTGCCTCTCTGGGAAACATTCACCTCAGCGGAAATGGGGCAGCCCAAACTATCCCCAGCTCCTCAACAAGACAGTGTCTCCTGTTCTCTGCCTGTGTTTCTGCCCTCATACCGGAGGGCTGAATCTCCATTCTCATGCCGTGAGCAGCCCTCCACCATGCACATGCAGCAGTCAACTATGGGGGTCAGGAAAGAGGAGGGATGGTGAGAGAGGAGATGAGGTGGGGAGTTCACTCTAAATCTCAACCAGATCTGCTCAGACGAGCTCTGAATAAATCCTGCAGCCACCACACAGGAAGCCACTAATCAGGGCAGACACTGCCTCATTCAGGGGTACAGGGGTCCTGTCCTGACCTAGTCTAAAGGCAGCATCAGGAGGTGATGAATCTTTCCTGAGATTGCGGTGCTTTCCAGTAAAGCATTCCAGAATCTGAAACCAGCTTCAAAGGAATGTGTATCTTCTCCCTCCCTCCCTGGCTGGGAACCAGCCCAGGGCACCTTATTCTTATTAGCTGGAGATCTCTTAGACACTAAGCCTGAAAAATGCACTGAGGATTTCGACACAGATGGGGAATGGTGTGGCTATGCAGAAAACCCCATCGCTGGCAGCGCTAGACTTTCTCTGAAGGGTTTTTGGGCAAGTAATTTAATTCCTCTTCATCTGGCATTTTCCAGCTTTGAAATGGAAATGAGTTTGGTTTGGGTTTTTTTTTTTTTTTTTTTTTGTCTTATAGCCTTCTTATACCTGTGAGAGACAGTGTGGGAGCTGAACTGAAGTATTCATTACCCGCTGGAAAGGGCAATGTGTTCAATACCAGAATCAAATGTGCAGGAAAATTCCAGGTACAGATCAGAAAGTGTCAGAGGAAAGACACTGGGCCTTTAAAGTGACTGGGAAGGTCTCCACTCTTCCCTTTAGCTAGAAAAAAATATTTTTTAAATGTAAAAAATTAAAATGACTAGGAAGGGACAGGTGGATACTATTTATTGACCTGCACTTGACCTGGGTGTGAACAGGCTTACAGCAGGCGTCCTACATCATGATAATAAATGTTATGTGTCAACTTGGCTAGACCATGGTACTCAGATATTTGGTCAAACACTAGTCTGCATGCGGCAATAAAGGTATTTTGTAGATGATTTTACATTTAAACATTTAAATCAGTAGACTTGAGTTAAGCAGATATACTCTATAATGTGGGTGAGTAATCTCATCCCATCAATTAAAGGCCTTAAGAGAAAAACAGACTAACATCTCCCCAGTAAAGAGAATTCTGCCTCCAGCTGTCTTTAGATTTGAGCTGCAATATCAGGTCCCTCTCTAGGTCTCCTGCTTGTTGGCCAATGCTGCATATTTTGGACTTGACAGCTCTCATGATCATATGAGTCAATCCCTTAAAAGAAAGAGAGAGATTAATTCTTTTCGTTAGTTCTTTTTCTCTGGAGAACTCTTACTAATGCATACCTCATGGGGACAATCTCACTGTACTGAGCCTCTCCTATGAGAAGAATAAAATAACATCAATGTTAAGAAGGATCTAAAAGCAATAGACTACAATGTCTAATCCAAAGCCCAAGTCCTTCGGCATGGCTCTTCCCAGACATAGCAAGGGATGAGGAGCTCCCTTCCTCCACAGGCAGCCCTTGGCAATATTAAACATCTCTTACTGGGAACATTTTTTGTTCTATTGAATCAAAATCTGAGTTCCTCTAACTGGTCCTGTGGACTAATGGGTTCTAAGGTGTCATTCATATCCACAGAATCCGGGCTACCAAGAGGCAACCAAACCAACATCTCCCTCTTACATACCTGCAAATGAGTCTATGTTTACATTTGTTACATTTATTTTCATCTCCCTCTTTTTAATCTCCAAAGAAATGATCTCCCTCCTCCTTTTCAAAGACATTCCAGGGCTCATGATTAATCTTCTCCTCTTCTGCAATCATTCTCTTGATTTTTCTAGATCCCCCATTCACACTGGCCCAGCTGGCTCTGACTCTTCTCTCAAAATTCAGCTTCCTACCTGAAGCCTTTCATGACCTCAGGGCTCTACAAAGTCCCTCTCTTCTGAATCTCCATAGCTCCTGGTGTTTATTTCTCTGGTAGAACATCTCTTTTCAAAGGTATGTATTCATATTTCTATATCTCCTTATGGTTTATAAATTCCCAGATTATAGGGCCCATGTTTATTAATTGGCACTTCCATTATATATGTCAATTCGTGACATGGGATAGGTGTTTAATAAATGTTTATTGAACTAAATCAGTTTCCTGATGTTCATCCTCCCTATGAGAGAATTCTTTCAACAACTATTTATTGAGTAGCTACTAGGTGCCAGGCACTGTTCAAGGAGGTCAGGAGATAACAATGAAAAATACAGAGGAGGTCCCTACCCTCAAGGGGCTTATACTTTTGTTTGGGAAAACTGATAGTAAAAAGTACACAATTATAGAATATGATATTTTGGTGATAATATGTGCTACACAGTAAATAAAACAAAGTTACTATGATAGAAAGGGATTTTGAAGAGTGGCCGCTACGTAGATAAGTTTGTCAGGGAAGGAATCTATTGAAGAGGTTTCATTTGCGTTCACACATGCATAGTGAGAAGGAGGTAGCCTTGGGAGGGGCTCAGGAAGAACTTTTCTGGCAGAGGAAATAATAAATTCAAAGGTCCTGAAGCAGAAGCAATCTTTGGGTGTTTGGAAAAAGAAAGTCTCCGTGGCCAGAGGAAAGGAAGTAACCGAAATGGTGTGATGATGGTGCAACAGCCAGTGGCCTCAGAACACCCAGCAAAGATAGACATCCCTTCACAGTTCTCTTCCTGCTCTCCACTCCTCTCAATCACATTTTCCCTGCTATATCCCACCTCCTGTCTCTTAAACCAGGCCCCCTTCTCTGACGATTCCCACATCTTTTAATGCAAGCCCAGACCTCTCTGCTGAGCTCCAGACTGTATACTCCACTCCTAGTGGGCAACCCATCTGGAAATACCACCAGCACCTGATGCTCAGAATGTATAAATTTATACATTCTGAATTTATACTTTCCCCCCTGCCAAAGCCTATACTCCTCCTGGGGAATGTGATTACCATCTATCCACTTTCCTAAGCCATCAACTTGAGAGTCAAGGATGACTCCCCTCTCACCCTCCCACTCTGCATCCAGGGATCACTAAGTCTTGCTGGGATGGCCTCTCCAGAGTCCTCCAGGGATAAAGCCACTGCCCTAATTCCATGCTTTTCTCTGGCTGGCTTAACCTACTCAAACAATCCCTAGCTGGCTTCACCGGTCACATCTACAGTCCATCAATATGATGCTCTTAAGTATACCCCCTCCCCAGGGAATGTTTAGAGTCTTGCTAAAAGCATTTTCCTACTTCTTAGAAGTGATTAGAATGGAAGTAACTCTAGAGTAGTTACTTCAAAGACTTTCCCCAATCCAGACTCCTGCAGCCATTTTTGGGACACATCATCCTTTCACTCTCAGGTCTGCTCAAAGCCTTGGGTCAGTCTCCAGCACCAATCCGGAATGCCTAAGTAGCACCTTTTTCCACTCGTGACTGAAATAGGGACACTTCTCATCATAAGAATGAAGGCAAAGGAAGGTATCCCTGGTGCCCTAGGTGAGCTTCAAGGCATATTTGCAATGTAATGTGCCCTCTGGGGGAGTTGGCCTGGGCCATCAGCACCTTGGAGAGCTCCGACTCTGACCTTTATTGGGGACCAGAATCCTAGATTCTTCTGGAAGTGGAGGAAGAGGAAAGGTGGGAAGGACGGGGCAACTTGCCTTGTCCCTGTCATACCCCTCCTGGGCTTCTGCTGTATTATCCCAATACCTGTCCTGGTGATTTCAAGGTTTTTGAAAATACAAGTGGCCCTGAAATTGGCCCAGGCTTGATTTCAGGGACTCTACATCCCCTGCTTAGGTGGTTCATGGGAGGTTGTTAGTTTATGTTCCTAGGAAAACGTACTGAAGACCAGTGCATCCCAGGATCCTGGGCTCAGACTGTGCAAGAGTCATGAGCTTTCATTTTCTATTTCAGGGTAACTGCTCATGAAAAGAAAAGCCACCCTCTGAGTTTGCCCCCTCTTTCCAAACTGCTGCCATTGTGCTTGGTGCCATGGAGTCCACATCTGCTGTCCTCACCGTGGGTGTTGCCACATCCTCTGCCCTTACAGCACAGGCTGACCCGGGTGGGAAGGACATCGGAGACATGGAGGCTTCAACTGACCTCTGGGTCAATGCAGCAGGGCTTTACCCATTTGGGGAAGGGAGTGTTGCCTGTAGTCACATGCTCAGGGAACTCAGAAGAGATTAATACACTGGGTTGGTCTCAGCAGCCAATTTTTATGCCTATTGTGCCAGAAGCCTCTAAAGCTAGAGTAGAAGGGAGGCACGATTTCCACGTGAAGACCGGATGTCTCCCTGGAGAAGGAGAAAATGTCTTCCTCTGGCGTTAGCCCAGCTGCTCCCGTGCTTCCTTCTCTCTTTGCCCAGATCTCAGCCTGCATGGCCAGCCCCCCTCCAACCTGCTCGGTCCCCGTCACAGCCCTCCTGGGCTTTGGCTGAGTAAACGCAGCCTTCCGTTGCTTGCCAAGTGTTTACCATTCTCTGGTGTCCCATTCAGTGGTCACGATGGCTCAGGGGTATACGAAGGGCTTTTCATTATCCCGACAGACAAATGGGAAAACCGTGAATGAGACTTAGGTGACTACAGACCTAGACAAGCAGGACTTCTGCCTCCAGGTGGCCATTCCTATAATTTTTAAAATGCTGCCATCTCGTATCAGCACCCCCACGGAGATGCCATGGAACACTTCAGCCTGGGTTTGTAATGTGGCCAGTAAAAAAGTGAAATAAATACCCCCAAAGCAAGAAATCTACCTTTTTAGGATTGTACTGTCTGTCTGGAGTATGTCAAAGTCCATCTGTTACTCTCCGCCTGCAGAACACAAACAAAAAACCCAGTTCCCTGGAAGTTTGTCAACAGCTTCCTCTGAGGTTTTACAGATTTCCTGGGGACATTACACCCCCTCACACGTAAAGGTCAACCAAGGCCCCCAGAGAAAGAGCATTAACAAAAAATACTCATTGGTGAATATTCTGCTCTTTAATTTTCAGACTTGCCCTTCGCTCTTCATGTACAAACTCCTCAGAAAGAAGACGTTGAATCTAATAAAGGGAGAAACATTCAGCTGTGCCCTCGTGTCCAAATTCCTCAGAAACATGGCCATCCAGGGAAGATGTTCCTAATTAGCCAAGGAAATAGTGGGTGGGTGGGGGAGGGAGACGCATCATGCACAGCTGCGGTCACGAGCAGCTGTGCTGGTCCACGTGTTGGTCTCCGGGGACAACGCTCTCCTTTTGAGTTCTGGTAGAGTACATCCCGCTGCAGCACAGCTTAGTTTAAGCATACCGGGCCAGCTAAAACCCAGGGCCACATCGGAGATCCTGAGTCGGAGACCAGCAAACTCACATTCCCCTCTCCCCGTTCACCATAGGTCCCGGTATCTGTGAGACCAATATGCCATCATTCAGAATTAGCAGGCACTATTCATATGGCAGGAACGCCTTCTTCTCCAACAAGAAGAAAGTTTATCTCCTTATTTTTATTTGATTACCTTTGAGGCCCAGTTAGAATTTCGCTTTGTATAATCAATGTGTTCTTGGAGGTGAGAGGGCCACTTTCTGTGAACGTGAATCAAATCCTAGCTGAAATTTGCTCTTTAAGAAAGCTCGGCTCTTAACCCTTTTAGGAAGAGAGGACCTCTGTTGCGATTTAAAGAATCATTCAGCACCTTCATGAGTTAAGGATGGTCAGACAAAGGGCTTTTCTTGTCCTGGGGAGCAGAAAACAGCCTCACTTCAAAAATGTCCCACAGGCTTTGACTCTTTCTTCACCTTCTTTTTCGTAGGGAAAGGTAGGTTAGAAAGTCCAGTTCCCCTAAATATCAAAAACCTCCCTTGTTTCCTCTTCTCCCTTCAATTCTAGCCTCTCGACGCTCTCATACCCTGTAGAAGTGTCTGCTCTCAAGGAAGAGGCAAGACCAGCCCCCCAACATGATGGTCAGCCCCTTAGCTCCCTCTTCTGGGGCACTAACATCCTTACTTGAATTCTAGCCAGGGCAGCAAAGGCCCTGTCTCCTGAGAAGAGGTTTTAAGGCTCCTTGGATGAGCAGGTGGAGGAAGAATGCTTGGGGATAGAGGATTCTGGTGGGGACCACTAGCCAATTCTCTGTACAAGTAAGGACCCCAGAAAAGGCTGCTATAAAGGCAAGAAAGGTCATCCTTAAAATGCTTCCTGGAACTGGGGGCTGAGCACTAGCCAGACCGAATCTGCCGCCAGAGTAAGGAATTGGAGGGATGACTATAGCAGCTGGGAGTGAGCACCCAACACAGTCCAGAGCAAGGCCTTTCCTTGCCTGCTCAGGTGAGGAGTGGGCAGTTTGGGTCCCCTCTTGTGACACTCGCTCCCTGATCTTGGCTCACTGGGGAGATGCCATCTGTGAGCTGGGAATTCACGAAAGTCACTTGTACTGTGGGAGTTTGGGAAAGAAAACTGCGTAGTTCTTGATATTCAAGCCGAGCACTGGGAAAATGACCCATCATCTTCGCCTTAAACTTTTCCATACGCTCAACATTATTAGAATTTCTCCTTAACAACACAAATCATCCTCAGGATCCGGGACAGCTGTACGAAAAAATGTTCTGTTCCCCACCCTTTCCCTGGAGTTCCTATAATGAAGGTGCTTAGTTAACACAAATTACCAGCTTTGCTTTTTACTTTTCTGACAGATGAGCAAACATGAAATCATCATTACTGAAAAGGTCCCGCTGGCCAAATCCATTTCAATTAGCTCTCACCAGGGCAGGAGTCTCTTGGTGGGGTGGGGAGACAATGGTGGAGATTTCTGGGTCGTACTATTAATCCTAGTAAGCTGTCTGTTTCATGCTCACTGGTTTAATGTAGGAAGGCCTCAGATACAAACCCAACTATAGACCTGGGGGGACTAATGTATTTAGAGAACTGAAAACAACAAAAACGCTGTTTGACTGTACAAATTAGGGAAAAGAGAGAGAGAATACAGCTCAAAGAGGGCTGGAGTAAGATGCAGGAGGCCTTAAGTTCCCACCCCAACTGGTCACTGATTCTCTGTGTGGCCTTGATGTATCCTTGTCACAGGCCAGGACTCCATTGACTCATCTGTGATATACAGGGGTGGACTCAATCATTGTTCCCACGTCATGTGCTCCAGGCCCTACAGACCCCCCACTAAAGTTACGTTATGGGTTTGGAAATGTTTTAAAAATTTTATATTTACAAAATATTTTTAGTTGTCAATAATGCCGTGATTTAAAAATACCATAGAAGGGACAGATGGCCACTCCTATCCTAACACTACCTGGACCAAGTTAACTCATTTTTGTGGACGTCTCAATACAAAGCTCCTCCTACTGCCCCTTGTCAGATTAATTGAAGACAAATCATCACCAGTCATTTGTGTCTCCACAGCATTTCAAGTCAGGATTTTCTCCAGGCTATGAAAAGACAAGAAAATACAAAAGTAAACTGAATTCTGAAACTGAAATAAGACATGAGTCCCCTCATGCCTAATTTCTGATTTTTGTGCTGAGCAAAACAGCCTCGTGGTGCTTTTTGAATTTGTCATAATCTTGGGATTATAAACTAAACACATTTGTCAACATGGATTGACTAATTAATATGTTATTAACTGGTAATAAATTTGCATATCTTCATAAGATAATGCTAGGTCTGGTTTTGTAGCTTGGGGCTTCATATAAAATTTTCATTTGGAAACATGGTTCCGGTCCTTAACAGAGTTTGAAAACCACTGAACTAATTATCTCTAATTTTCCTTCCAGCAAGAGGATATTTTATTCAAATCCTCCTCTGGGGAGAGGTAAATTGTATGACTTCAGGAAGTTGATGGCTTAATCAGAATATTCATAAGGAAAACAAACAAACTTGATTCCCACATCTGCAAATTGCCCTGGACAGCTTTGCTCCTCCTTGGAGAAGAATCTCACAGCTTAGCTATGGAGACTTCCCTGTAAATGACTGACACTGACAACAGGCAGAATGTGGTCAGGAGAGAGACACCTCCTCTGTGACAGGCTCTTAAATGAACATGTCATTTAATTTCATCTATTTATTGCTACTCAAACCTCTTTGCAATATTGTTTCTGTCTTGAGAAGATGGGGGCAGTGAGTGGCAGAACCTGATCTCAGATCTTCACTGCTCCCCCACCCAAAAAAGCAGTCTCCAGGTGGGTGGTGAACATCATCACAAACTCCGGGCGCAGTCCAGGGGGCAGGAAGTGGTAATTCACACAGACTATGACAGTCGGGGAAGGCTGCCAGGGGGAGCTGGCATCTGAGCCAGATCTTGAAGAATGAGTCGAAATTCTTCAGGAGTTAAAGAAAGGAAAAACTTTTCCAGGTGGTAGAGACAGTGAGAACAACACAGAGAGAAAAATTTTAGAATGACTGCCCAGGTGGCTGAGAAGCATCTTGTGTGGCAGGAACAAGAGGTGTAGAGGAGAACACAGGGACGCATTAGCAAGGGTGGTCAGAGCCGGGTCCCCAGTGCTGGAGACTTGGCCTGGAATTCCAGGCCTCAATGCGACCCTGGCACAAGGATCCCGCTGCCAGGGATGGAGACTTCTCCGTATCTTTGTGCCCACGTCCCTGTCCACCTGGAGAGCTCTTCCTAACCCACTACTGTCTGGGGAAGTCCTTCCAGCTGTCCCAGCCCAGCCAATCCCACCTCTGCCATATACACCTGAACTCTTCAACCAAATGTTCTCCCTCTCACATCTGAAACAGCCATGTTCCTTTCTTTTCTTTCTTTTTTTTTTAATTTGAGTCAGGATCTTGCTCTGTTGCTGAGGCTGGGGTGCAGTGGCATCATCATAGCTCACTACAACCTCAAACTCTGGGGCTCAAGCCATCCTCTGGCCTCCCCAAGTAGCTGAGACTACAGGGATGTACCACCACAGCTGGCTAATTTTTCTATTTTGGGGTAGAGAGAGGGTCTCACTCTTACTCAGGCTGGTCTCCAACTCCTGAGTTCAAGGGATCCACCCATTCAGCCTCCCAAAATACTAGTATTACAGGCATGAGCCACTGCACCAAGTTCAAAGCAGGATAGAGGATCACACAGTGAATGTGTTGTCTTGGCAAAAAATGTTCTTTGGGAAAGATACTGACGTGGAGGCTGGAGCATCTGCTCGGGGAACAGCTCCAAGACATCCTCTCCATCCCACCAGCATTGCAAGGCCACGCCTAGGCCCCAACTCCCAACCATTGCCCTATCCCTCATGAATTCAGACTCTGCAATCCCTACCCTTGCAGCCAGAAAGGACCCCGTGAACTTGAGCTGGGTACAGTATGCTCCACTCGACCCTCCTGTCTCTGCATTTTCAGGACGTTTCCTTTCCCAGTGTCAGTGGTCCTAGCATCTAGGAGGTGCTGGGAAAACATTTGAATATTTGTCGAACTGAACTGTTTCAAGCTGGGACCCAGAAATCTCTTCCCCTGGCCCCGAGGGGAGTATTCAGAGCAGCCCTCCAGAACAAAGCCTGGTCTTAGTGGCCAGCTCGGCATGCCCAGAACATCACATGACTGGACATGAAAGGGCTGAGAAGGATGCTTGCTGGAGAGGCACTTAGCCCAGAAAACCTGAAACCATCCCCTTGACTGAGGGCCGCTAACCACAGCCTCAATGAATGATTAATGATTATGGCCAGAGCTTATTGCAAACAGGCATGTGACAGCAAAGCCACTACTCACTCACAGGACCTGCCTATGTGATTGATGAGCCACCTAGGGTGCAGCAAGCTACAGGGGGAATGGGCAGCTGGGGTTGCAGCCGGGGAGCACCCATCCTTGTGGGGGTGGGCAGGGCAACATCAGTGCCTGTGTTCTGCACAGCAGCTTAGCTCACGAAAGCTTCCCGGGCTGGCCTGCGCTGTTGGGCCAGGCAGTGGCAGCAGGGCACCGGGTCCTAGTGCTGCAGTAGATGAAACGAGGGCTCTGCAGGCATTCCCATTCAGTGTGGTGCACAGAGAGATAACTGTGGTTCCGGGAGTACAAGGAGCATGCAAGGCACTTTGAGAGGTAACTTAGTGCTCTGTGTGGACAGGGCAGGCAGCAAAATTGGACTGCCTGGCCCAAAACACCCCCCACCGCTGCCAGCCAGAGGTGTTCCCCTGAATACCACATTGTGTTTCAATAGGATTTACAAAGGGGAGAGGAGGGTGGCTGAAGGGAAATCTGACCGTCATGCTTTCTCTCTCCTTCGAAGGTCAGCCCTCAACCAGAAATGAGTTAGCACTACATCCTCACAATGCCAACCACTCCCAGCCTGAACCCCCGGGCTTTCTGTTTCCCCTTGCAGAGCCAGATCCTTCAGCAGGCTGCTCCTGGCTCTCCAATAGATGGACTTGGTACAGACCAGCCAGATTCATGGGGCAGGGTTGTGGGAGACAGAGGCCTCCAGGGGGTGTGGTCTTGTTAGTGAGACGAGCTTCCCTCATATGAAACAAACTCAGAGCAAAGCATCAGCCCCCAATGTGCTGCTGTGAAGGAGTGAGAAAAGGGTCAATGGCATGGAGTTGAGAGGCCTTTGGGGGAGGCCAGGGAACCTGAGAAGGCCCCTCAAGGCCCCTGTGGGCTAAAAGCCCCTTTCCAGGACAAATCCACTACACACCCTGGGCCACCGAAGTGTTCGAGGCCACCACCTCCCACCTGGGGCTCCACAGGTACCTCTGAGTGGCCCCGAAGCAGCAGCAGCAGACAAGTCTAGCAGGGACCCCAGACCTGTCTGAGACGCCCCAGAGAGCCAGGCGGGAGCCCAGGGATGACCCTCGTGGGGGCCCAGTTGCTCGGCAGATCTGGCTCCGTTTCATCTTAATACACTCCTGCGCGTACCTGATATCTGACACTCGTCCCGCAGCATGCAAATCTAATAAATTCTTGGCTCCTGCAAGTTTCTTTAAAAAATATAAAAGAGGATCATATATAAAGAAGTTGATTAATATACACCCTGCTAAAACAGCCTGGAACATCTGTGCATTTAGTTCATTTATTAAATTACACCAATCTGTATTTTAATGAGTGAAAGATACAGTACTTATTCTGTCATCCATCAAAATAAACTCAGGAAATACTTAACATTATAATCATTTTTCTTGTTTGAACACAAGTTATGAAATATGAATCCTGCACTAAGAATGCCGGGCTTGCCGTCATGATCAAATATGTTTTCACAGGTGCGGCAAATATTCAGTTTTCATTTCTTTCTCCAACTGTTGAAAATATAAACCATGTTTTCTATACCTTCATTGGGTAACTTTGCCTTCCCACCACATGGCACCCATTATTGCAGACTTATTACCCCACCGTCTTTTTTTCTCCCCCAAACACTCCTAAAGTTGCTTAGTAATGAAAACACAGGCTTCTGTGGGGCCCCCTCAGCCCAAGCTCTTCCCTGGCAGGGCTCTTTGGGCTCAGGCTGGGGCCCTCCCCTTTTTCTCCATCCTGCTGGTACCACATCCTCTTTAGAGCCCAAGTGCTAAAAGCCATGGAAGCAAACAGTTCGTTTGATTGAAACACAAAAAGCAGTTGGGCCTCAACTTCCCTATTGCCCTCACCCCAGCTAGAGGGTCTCCCTTGCCTCTCAGAAACCATTCTCCACAGATAAAGGGCCACTTCAGTGTAGGAGGAAGCCTCAGGAGTGAGTCCAGGGCCTGTGTTCAGTTAGCCTCAAACCAGAAATCCCAGGACCCTTGGTAAAAATGTATTCACAAAGCAGCCAGTTTTCAGGGGCAGAGGAAAGTCAGTCCCTCCTAATGTCAGTGGGAGCTCACTGTGACAAACTCCCTAGCTATGGAACCCACTAGCAGAGCTAGCCCTGTAGGATGAGGCTGAAGGACCCAGCTGGAGGCTGGCCAGGCTTCTGCCCACATAACTCACTCAGGGGCTCCCATTGCCGGAAGCTAAGTCACACTCTGACCACTCGTTGTATTCCTGCCTCTCTCTTTGATTTCACTTCTGGCTGCCCCCACTGGTCCCCTAACACATGCACAACACACCCTGTTACCTCCCAACACCCCTGAACGACCACCGGCTGGTGCACAGACTTCCCACATTCTCTCCTTCCCTGGCTTTTGCCCCTGCTCTTCTCTCTGCCTGGATTCCCCTTCTCTGTTCTCCTTTTCCTCAACTGTTGAAACACTTAACTCTTTTCCAGGACTCACCTGGTGAGAAAGCCCCATGGAGAAAGCCACTCATTTTAGACACTAGGAGTCAGGGAAACTTTACTGAGGTGGTGACATGAAGCCAGAACTGTGCAGGAACAGCAGTGCAGGGTAAGGGGTGGCATTCAAAGCAGAAGGAAGCTGGTGAGCAGAGGCATATGGTTCAGGAGCACTAGAGCTGTTCCAGGATGGAGGGGACACAAAGGTAGGTGGGCGGGTACGGGGATGGGACAAAGCTGGGAGTTTGGGGCCAGATTAGCAGGATCTTGTGTGCTAAACTAAAGGATCTTATGCTACTTGTAAGAAGGAACTTTTGCCTGGTGTTAAGAATTCAAGAGATGGGTTCATAACTGCGTTTTAGAAATGAAGCCCAATGGTGAGTCCATGCAAAGAAAGGTGTTTGTGGGAAAGTCTGGAACAGGCAGAGGCCAGTGGGATGCTGCTAGGACAATAGAGGGAACACTGGGCCTGAGTGGAGGCAGTTCAGGCCCCCACACACACATGCTGGGGACGTCACACAGGAGGGGTGCTGGAGGACTTTTGATGAGTGTCACTGATTGTCCAGGCTCCAGCAAACACAGGTGCAGGGGAGCCCTGTTCCTCTGGGCCCAAGGAACTGAGGCTCTGCGGTCCCTGCGCCTGACAACTTGCCGATTCTTACAGGATGCTAGCCTCAGCACCCTTCTCCCCCTCACCTCCTGTCCCTCCTTCCCCAGTTCACACCCACCCCTGAAACCTGAAACAGTGGCCTCCTGGGAGATTTGAGTAAGCTTTAGAAACCCTTAGAAAGATGGAGGAAAAGTCATGAATAGGCAATTCACAGAAAGGGAGCAGCAAATAGCTAACACTCCGTGTGATATTCCAAGCGGTCAACAACAGACCAGTGGGAGGCCCTAACCAATCAGAGCAGACTCTGCCTGAACCTCTGGGGCAGGGTGGCGGAGGCGCCCCCTGCAGGGCTAGGCACCCCGGCAGTTTGGGTTGGCAGGCCAAAGGCAGAGCTTTTGGGGACTCAGGCCGTGGCTATTTAACAAGCACTGTTTCCTGCTCACTGACTATCATCTCTGCTATGAGCACATACAGAGACGTTGAAGCTCACCAGTAATTGAGGAAACAAATTGAGCACGCCCTCAAGGAGTCCCAGGAGCACACAGTAAAAGCCTTAGCTCACCTAGGAACAGTGAGAGACAAAGGAATATGGGAAGAGTGCTGAGAGCGAGGGCTAAGAAACAATGCGATGTGTAGCACAGAACCCACGCAAGGAGAAAGCACGCTATGTATTTTAAGTGGCTGTTAACAGGTGTCTAAAGAAAGCGTGGATGATGGTTTGGAAGATCGCGCATTAAACACACTGCAGTAATGTTTTGATCACCACCTGTGCAGCCCCTTCATGAAGGCACAGCCCCCAACGCTGGACAGATGATACTTACTGACAGCAGTGTGTGAGTCACACACCCTCGCGGCCTGGGAGAGGACACCGCACACCACGCAGGGCCACATGTGAGAGGGTAGAAGTCGAGAGCATAATGACCCGGAAGGGGTTGTGGGAGGCAGGCTTTGTAGGAACAGGGTGTGGGCTGCCCTCTGGTTACCTGGGAGGACGCAATTGGCTGTTTGAACAATCCCACAGCTGGCAGGGAGTTGCATGCCCTTGAGTTGGGGATCAAGTGGGGTGTCGCTGACCCAGCCAGGGGGGATCTAGCCAGGCAGGGAGCCCTTCCCACTGGGTTGGGGTGTAAATGGTGAGAGCAGAGGAACTCTCAGCTCAGCCTCTGGGCCCTGTGATGTTCAAAGGTGTCAGGACGCAGTGCATGGAATTTCAGACCTTACAGGGCAAATGGGTTCCTGTGGAGAGAGAAAATGGAATAGAGATGATAAAAAATAAACCAAAACAGAAGACAGGTCTGGATGTGAATGTGACAGGAACCTCAATTCCATACATGTGAGGCTTTTGGAAGTAAACAGTAACACTTGTTAAAAAAAACAAGAAGAGGGAAAAAATGAGCTTCAGGTGGGGGCAGGGCGTGGGCTGGGCTCTCAAATGCAACCAGGCTACAGGCCAGTGGTCTGTGTTCTCACAGAACAGAAAATGCTATTTGTTACAAAATGTCCTGGGAGCGATCGCTGGTTGAGATAGCAAGGCTAGAGGGAAATAAAACTTCAAAAGGAGTTTAATGGCTGAGCTAAGCCTATTGGCTGGTGAGGCAGGCTGCTCTGAGTGAGAGCAGGACAGAAAGAGAGGCCGAGGAAGAGGAACTGCTGCCCGGGGCCTCGTTTGCCATCACTCAGACACTTTCGCTGGGAAACATGGCGGAGTTACCTTCCCCTGTCCACAGGGAGCCAGGAGAAGATCTGGACACCTGATAAGCTATACTGAGGCTGGCTAGAATCTTGAAGCTTCTAAACATCAGGACTTTTTAGAAACTTCGACAGGAAAAAAAAAAAAAAAAGGCTGAGATCCGCAACTGCGGAAACTTTGCCCTGGCCTGTGTCCCCATGTAGGGGATAGCAGAAGGCCATGTGTCCTCTACTGGTACATCCACTTCTGAAACCCAGCCAGAAACCATGGTTGGCCTGCTGCACCGCAGATCTAATCATGGAACTCACTAGTCAGAGATAAGATGCCCCCTGACTCCACTCGCCTGTTCCAGGCAGACAGGGCAGAGTATTCTGAAGGATTCCCGCAGCCCCAGAGGAATCCTTCTGTGCAGACCTGAAAGGGCAGCACTCTTCTCTCTCCTCTCTCTCTCTCTCTCTCTCTCACACCCCCATAAATCATGGCCTAAGTAGCCCTCATATCACACACACCTCACGTAGTAGAGAGAGCCTACAGAGACCTGAAATCTGGGAAAGTCTAATGCCTGCCCCACACCCACCATTGTCTGTGTCTTTGGGCAAGTTACTAGAAGACTTACTATGTGGCCTTGAGCCTCTATTTCTCTGACAAATGTGAATAAGGTTTGCCTTGCTCAGCTCTCACAGTCGGGTGAAAATTCCAACAAGGGAAAGATGGGAAAGAACCTGGACAAGGGCAGCACGGGCAGCAACGACAACCTGCCCTGTGAGCAGTTCTTGTGGGAACCGAGGCAGGCTCCTGCTGGGCAGAGGGAGGAGGGTCTATTCTTCCGATGATAGGAGGGGAGCCAGGTCCCCGCAGCTCTTGCAGACTGCAGTCACTCTGCCACATGCGTGTGGCCCACGTTTTCCTCAGACAATACTTCCCACTGACTGGCGAGGTGTCGCTGATCTCACGGGCAATGCTGCTGATGGACATTTGTCCTGCTCTCTCCTTTGATGTAGAAGCCACAGCAATGCTCACAACTGCTTCCGGAGCCACTCCACCAGCTCCATGGTGTTTCCCTTTCATGGGATGGACAGATACACCACGAAACAGAACCGTCTTTGAAATAACCCTCAGGGGCTGCTCTTGGGAGGTGGCCAGGTTTTTCCTACGGGCTCTTGAACATGACTCAAACTTAGGTATGTCCAGAATGAACTGACATGTACATTATCCCTGAAATATGCAGTTCCACACTGTGTTTCTTCCACACGGGCAGCAAAGGGCCAAAGCCAAGGCAGTAGATGCTGATCCTACTTAATTCTAGCCCATCAGTTCCCAAAGTGGTGATCTGCAGAGCCCTAGGGCCCCCAAGACCCTTTCAGGACGTCGAAGAGGTCAACACTATTTTCATAATAACATCAAGACAGGGTTTGCCTTCTTCTGTGTTGACTGGTGTATCAATGGTACAATAGCAATGGTGTGAAAGCCACTGGCACCTTGATACCACAATGTATTTTTCACCTGCACACAGTCACAATAAATTTTTTTGTAACAAAAAGATAGCTTTGGTTAAGATGCTTCTTGAAAATCTCCATTTCCTGGGTTGTCTCGAATGAGAGCCCTCCATAGCTGCTGAACACCGTGTCTGGTCTGCTTTTAGCAGTGCTATGAGTGTAAATGCACAATCGATTTCAAAGACTAAGTATGACCAAAGAATGTAAAATATCTCTTGAATAATTCTTTCATACTGATTGATTATATGTTAAAATAATATTTTGAATATACTGGGTTTAATAAAATATATTATTTTTTAAAAAGCAATTTTTTAATGAAGCTATAAAAATTATTCATGTTATTGAAGCTAATCTCTTTAACATTCTGTGTGACGAAATGAGAGATAGTCACCTAGCGTTTCTGTGTCACACAGTACTGCGATTGGCTCAAGAAAAAGTACTTATCCTGTTGAGTTGCAAGTTGAACGACTCTTTTTGTTCCCCGCAGAGAGCCACTTTTACACAACAGAAAAACTGGCTCAGCTTTGTGTTGTTATCAGGTTATGATGAAATGTAAACTTACATGAAATCACAAATTAGGAAAACTTTTATCGGCCACTATGATCTTGACAGTTTTCCAATACTTACACACTCTTCTAATGAGAGAAGTGGCCATATTCATGAATGTGATTATTTTATATTAATGGAATATCTCAGTCAACATCTTGAAGATCTGCATAACTCAGTGAAGCAATGTTTTCAAAATGAGCAACATAATATGTCTCAAGATCATGCATGAGTAAAACTTCTATCCAAAGGACAAGATAAACCAATGGATTTCAGTGTAACAGAGTATAAAAACTTAGCTTATATGGTTTCAGATTCCATACTGTATTGTAACTAATCTTAAGTATTGGCTGAGTTAGATGTCAAATCACAGAAGAATAGCCACAGTTATCTGAAAAGGCTAATAATATGCTTCTCCATTCTCCAATTATAGATCGGCATGAGGCTGGATTTTCTTCACTGACTTTAACCAGAACAATATATTTCAACAGAATTAATGCAAAAGCAGACAGGAGAACTGAGCAATCTTCTATTAAGCTATACTTTAAGGGGATTTACAAAAATATAAAATGTCACCATCCATCTCACTGTTGTCCTGGAAAGTAGAATTGTTTCTTGTAAAAAAAGATTACTTTTATTAACATGATCTTGTATATGACTGATATTTTTAAATGAATTGATAAATACTTTTTAAATTTCTCAGCTTACATTTCTAGTATGGTAAATATTGGTAGCATAGCCCACATAAGGAGAAACCTCAGAGCCCCCCATGATTTTTAGGTGTGAAAGGACTCCTGAGACAAAGCGGTCTGAACATTGCTGTTGTGGAGAGATTTGATCATGTCATTCACTGATTCATCAAACATTTATTGAGCATCTGATATATGGTAAGTCCTCAGTTCAAAGTTGGGGAAGCAGAGATTGATAAGGCACAGACCTCCTCTCAGGAAGCTCACAGTATGATAGGAAACAGCAGGTTGTGATATAAAAGAATTAGAATTTGTCCAACAAGCAAGCTCTGGAGGGTCCTGTAATGCAGCTTGGGTGAGTGAAGATGACTTCCTCCAGGAAGGGACACCTGAGCTGGACCTAGGTCACAAAGAATGAGAAGATACAAACAGAAAAGAAAGGCTTGGATGAGCCAAAAGAGGTTATTTCAGCCAGAAGAAAGTTATTTTAGCAGGGTTTATGTAGGCAGCAGAGAATGATGAAAAGTTTTAAGCAGAAGAGTGATATGATCAGACTTATGTTTTGTTAAAAAAAAAAAATCTTGTAACAGAAAGAATTAATTTGCTGTGAAGCCAGCAAGGAGACACAGAAGGCTAAAAAGAGGCAACTTCAGTACTTCAGTAGAGAGGCTAAGTCTCAAACTGGCCTCAAGAAATGTTGAGTGGTAAAATAGACAGGAATTGGTGACTGATTGACTTTAATGGCGAGGGTGAAGGAGGTTATTCCCAAGGTTCTAATTTGAGAAAAAGAGAAATGGCTCCACCAGCTGATAAAAAGGGAGATTTAGGAGGTAAGATAGTAAGGATTGTGTTTGTTTTGTTTTGTTTTTTTAAGACAAAGTCTCACTCTGTTGCCTGAGCTAGAGTGCCATGCCATAGCATAGCTCACAGCAACCTCAAACTCCCGAGCAGATGAGACTACAGGTGCACACCACCCTAATGGGCTATTTTTTTTTTCAGTAGAGACAAGGTCTCACTTTGCTCAAGCTGGTCTTGAACTCCAGACCTCAAGCAATTCCCCTACTTCAGTCTCCCTGAGAGCTAGGATTATAGGTGTGAGCCACCACACCTGGCCAGGATTGTGTACGTTGATGGTAAGATGCACAAGGAACATCTCAAGAGAAACACACAATCCTTACTATCTTAACTCCTAAATCTCCCTTTTTATCAGCTGGTGGAGCCATTTCTCTTTTTCATTATAAAACCAGGTTGTATTTTAGCTAAGATTACAAGGGAATCTCCAGGAGGGCACGGATCCACCCCAATCATTACGGGTAGTCAGGGACTCAAAACCCCAAACAACAAGGTAATCAGACATTGGCGCAGAATCTGAATACCTAGTTTTGGCTTGTTGTTTTGGTTAAAGGAATCTCCACCTCTCAGGTAAGATGCCGAAGCATGAGAATTAAATATTTAAAAAATATATCTATGCCAAAAGCTTACCTGCTACTCTAAGTGGTGTTCATGTTCCTCTGTATCTCTGCTCCTCAACGTAAATGCCATGGGATACTCTACAGGGGACACAGGCCTTTCCAATTCATCGCCCAAGGTTAAAAAATGGTAAACAAGATGAGGGAAGAGAATAAAGAAATTAAGCCAGCCCCTGCACATGCCTGATTTTCTGGTAACACTGATCATACCCGAAGCAAAAGCTGCTTCTAATCAAAGGTGGTTGCATAGCTGTTATAATACTTTCCGCATTGGACATTTTAGCCAGCACACAGTGTATAAGGAGGCCTGCGCTCAAGCTGACTGTCAGGCAGAGGAGGTACGTTCCCTCAAAGGAGAGGCTGCAGAAACACATATGGAATCCCATACCTCCAAGAAACAGCCCAGCATGAAGGTGTCGCACCAACTTAAGCTAATTCTAGGCTGTTGTTCATGCCGTGGAAATGAACTGCTTCGCCTGAGGAGCTTCCTGATGTCAGCTTTGAAAGGCACTGGTGACATGGACCAGGACTCTGACAAGCCTGAGGAAGTGCTCTGTGGGCATCTCGTTGTGGACGCCAGTTTGAAGCACGCAGGGATTCATTTCTCAGGGCAATTATTTGCTTCCAGGAAAGGTGGTTATCTGGGCTAGCGCCTACCAATCTCCTCCCAGATCCGCAGGGGGCTCCCTGGTCTGCCAAGAATCTCAAGAACCTGCAGCCAGCAACTTCTTCCTTACCTCCAGCTCATCCTGCAGCAGACGTCGAGAAGAGCGGCCCATCCGCACTCTCAGAGTGGTTGAGGCACAGAAAAAACACTGTGTGCCAGATGCTCTTTCGCTTTCTTTTCCTGGAGTGCACACCATGATAACGCTTTCCCCCTA
Organism: Perodicticus potto; assembly: GCA_963574655.1. Lineage (NCBI taxonomy): Eukaryota > Metazoa > Chordata > Mammalia > Primates > Lorisidae > Perodicticus > Perodicticus potto. Next base: position 31,611 of record CAUYRH010033157.1, on the reverse strand, counting down.
GGAAGCGGGGAGGCATGTGACTGAATTTGTCCAAAGGAGTATGAGCAGAAGTGAGGTGTGGCACTGCCAGGTTACGGCAGTAGGAGCCCAGTGTGCCTCACCAGGGTTTCTCTTTTTCCTTCCAGAGACCACAAATTTAAAATGGCAGGAACATACGATGAGGGGAACTAGGACTGCTGAGTCACTGCGTGGAGAAGCAAGGCCAACAGAAGCCATTGCATCCACAGCCAACTATGTGAATAAGAAACAAACCTGCATGGCCTTAAGCAACTGAGTCTGCAGGATTGCTTGTTGTAAAAGTTAGAGAACGTTATGTTGACTGATCCAGTGACTCTCTGTGTCTGCTAGAATCAAAAGTCAACACCCCCTCTTTCACACCTGGCTCTTCTCTCAGCATCCTCTTACTCAACCCCAAGAATGTCCTAGAACTTGGTAGCCTATAAGACTGGAATGAGGTTTCCATAAGGAGGCACTTCTAGAGAAGGTGGCTTTCAGAAAATGAGAAAGTTGTGTGTTCTTCTCTCTGAGAAGTTAGTTCATCACTTCCTCTCCCTCCTGGAGACTAAAGGAGGGGCTTGGGACGGCTCTGTTTCCATTGCCAGACAGATAGATGACATATATATACATATATATATATATATATATATATGTATATATAGCCAGGTGGTGATGGAGGCTTTGAAGAAATATAAATGAGGGTAATGGGATGAAGTGTGGCAAAGAGAAGTTACATTTTCATGTAAAATCAAGGAAGGCCCTCTGATAAAGTGACATTTAAGGAAGGGAATGAGCTATGTGAGCATCTATCGGAACCCGGTTCTAGGCAGATGAACAGTAGGTGCAAAGCCTTGGGAGCAGGGGCATAATTTGAAGTAAGTTATCCAGTATAGCTGAAGTGGAGTTAAAAGGGAGTAAAGTGTTACGATAGGGGGTCAGAGGACTGGCCAGAGATCGATCATGCAGAGTCCTGTAGGCCCCAGAAAGAACTTGGGATTTCTCTTAAGGGAGAGCTGGCTCTATTCATTCCTACTTCAGATACTCGATGTTGTAGTTGGTACTCAGAATCCAGAGTGACCATGTTCCAATCCAGGTTTTGTCATGTCACCTATCTGCTCAAAAATCCTCCCCATTGCATTCTCCCATCAGAGTAAAATCCAGAATCTTTACAATGGCCTCAAGGCCACCCCTTCCTGTAGCTTTGACAACCCCCCTTGCCTCTCTGCCTCTGCCATGGTGCCTCTTTGATGTTTCTGGAAAAAAGAAAAGAAATAAAATAAAGAAAAAAAAGTGACATCAGTAAAAATGACAGACTAAAGAGCTCAGAAAATTCTCTATGCTTTAGAAGTAATAAGAAAACTGGCAAAAAATTTGTCAGAATCAACTTTTTCAGAACTCTGGAAATAAAACCAAACACTTGCAGCAATCAAGGGCATGTCTGTTCAGAAAAAAGTTCGAATTTTAAAAAGAAGAGAGAGATTTCAGGCATTTTCACTTGCCCTATTTCAATCACTCCTGTTCCAGCTCTGTGATAACTTTGAAAACCAACAGCCTTAAATTATGCTAAAAACCTCAGCTTGGCAGCCACTGTAGGGGCAAAATGATTATGGAGTTCCTTCAAAGTCCAATTCTCAGGGAACTGCCATTTGACCTATGTGGTGGTTCCCTCCAAGACCCCATCTTTGAGGCTGTCTTTTTTTTTTTTACCTGATTCATCTTGCCAGCTACAAAAATCCTTTCCCCTGGGAGTGTTTGTTAAAACAAATTAGAGGCAGTCAATTGACTTTGACGTTCTGAGGCAGTGGACAACAGCTGGGGAAAACAATATGCTAATCAAAAAACTTTTTTAAAAATCGGGAGCAGGATCTGTCCATGGGGACTTTGAAAAGCTGTGATGTATTCCTGAGAATCTAGAGAGATATGTAGGGATGTCCATATATTCAGGAAAAACCTGAGAAGGCCCTAAATGTCACTTTGGGCTGACCTTGGACTCTGGGAAAGCCAAAAGTGAAGTCAAAGATAGACCTGTAACAAAAAGAGTTTGAACTAGTAATCAAAATACTTCCCCCAAAGAGAAGTATTAGATGGCTTCGATGGTGAATTCTGTCAAACTTTTTAAAAAGGATTAGCATCAATCCTTCACAAATTTTCCCAAACATAGGAGGTGACACTTCTCCATTCTATGAGGCTTGTATTTCTCCAGTACCAAACCCAAAAACACCACAAGAAAAGAAAACTACAGGCAGAATCCCTTATGACTGTATATGCAAATATCCTCAACAAAATGCTAGAAGACAGACTCCAGTAACATATAAAAAAGAGAAATTGGATTTTATCCCAGGAATGCACCATTGATTCAATATATGAAAATCAAGCAATATAATACCTGTAGTAAAGGGCAAACACCACGTGAGCATCTCAACAGATAGAAAGAAAGTTTAATAAAATCTAAAACTTTTTCATAATTAAAAAGATACTCAACAAACTAAGAATGGAAGTAAACTTTTTCAACTTATTAAAAATCATCTACAAAAAAATAAAAACAGAGCTAACATCATACTTAATGATGAAAGAATGAAAATTTTTCCCTGAAGATCAGAAACAAGACAAGGATGTCCTTGCTCCTTACTTATACACACATATTCAACATTGTACCTCACAACAGGTCAGCTATGAGAATGAAAATGAAACAAAAAGCATCCAGATTGGAAAAGAAGAAATTAAACTATCTATATGTGTAGATAGCATGATCGTGATTATAGAAAATCCTACTCAATATGATAACACACACATGAACTATTAGAATTAATAAGCAAATGTTAAAGGTTGAATGATATAAGATCAATATAGAAAGGAAAAACTAATATATGAAAGATGAAGTGTATTTCTATAGTAACAACGAACAATCTAAAATTCAGAAAACAATCCCATTTATAAAGCATCAAAAAGAATAAAACAACAAAGAAGTACAGGACTTCTACTGAAAACACCATTAAAAGAATTTAAAGAGGCTGAGTGTTGTGGTTCATGCCTGTAATCCTAGTGCTCTGGGAGGTCAAGGCTAATGGATTCCCCGAATTCATGAGTTTGAGACCAGCCTGAGCAAGAGTGAGACCCCTTTTCTATTAAAAATAGAAAAACTAGCTGGGCATAGTGGTGGCCACCTGTAGTCTCAGCCTCTAGGGAGGCTGAGGCAAGAGGATCCCTTGAGCCCAAGAGCTTGAGGTTGCTGTGAACTATGATGCCATGGTACTATACCTTGGGCAACACAGTGAGACTCAGTGGAAGGAAGGAAGAAAGGAAGGAAGGAAGGAAAGGAAATTTTTTTGCAAAAATTGACAAATGGATTCCAAAATTAGAGTGGACATACAAGGGACCCAGAATAACCAAAGCAATCTTGGCAAAAAAAAAAGGAGGAAGAGGAATGGGAGAGGGGGAGGGAGGAGGAGGAGGAGAAGAAGAAGAAATTTACCATTGCAAAACTCACTGCAAAGCCACAGTAATCAAACTGTGTAGTACTAGCGTAAGGATAGAGATCTAGATCAATGAAATAGAATTAGAATCCACAAATAAATCTATCATTTATGAGTAATTGATTTATGACAAGGATGCTATGACAATTAAATTAGAAAAGAATAGTGTTTTCAACAAATAGCGCTTGGCCAAGTGGACATCCACATGTAAAAGACTGAATTTGGATCTCTACTTTACACAATAAACAAAAATTAGTGCCAAATGGATTAAAGACCTAAATTTAAGAGTAAAACTCTTCAAAGAAAACATAGGCATACCTTTTCATGACCTTAGATTAGGCAATGGTGTCCTAGATATGATACCTAAAGCCCAAAGAAAATATAGATTAAATTGGACTTAATGAAAACTAAAAGTTTTATTTCTTAAAGTAGTTGCTGGTTGCCATGGGCTTGGAGAAGGTGAGAAAATGGGGAGTGACTGATAATAAAATGGAATTTCTTTTTTGTTCTTTAAACAGCTTCATTAAGATATAATCATTCATGGCTCAATGCCTGTCGCTCAGTGGCTAGGGCACCAGCCACTTACACAGGAGCTGGTGGGTTAGGGCCCAGCCCAGGCCTGCAGAACAACAATGACAACTGCAACCAAAAAATGGATGGGCATTGTGGCAGATGCCTGTAGTCCCAGCTGCTATGGAGGCTGATGCAAGAAAGTCTCAAACCTCTCCAGCGGTTTGAGGTTGCTGTGAGCTGTGATGCCACAGCACTCTACTGAGGGCAACATAGTAAAACTCTGTCTCAAAGGAAAAAAAAAAGACATAATCATTCATATATCATACAGTTCACTTATTTAAAGTGAACCATTCAATGGTTTTTAGTATATTCATGGAGTTATACATCCATCACCACAATTAATTTTAGAATGTTTTCATTGTTCCAAAAAGAAGCATTGTTCCACTTTAGTCATCACCCCCTAATTCTCCTTCACCTACCATCTTTCCATCTTTCCATGACTTTGCTTCTTGTGGACATTTACTTCCTAGAAGTAAAACTACATAATATATGGTCCTTTCTGACTGGCTTCTTTGACTCAGCATAATGTCTTCAAGGCCCATCCATGTTGAATAGCACATTTCAGTACTTCCTTTTTATTGCTGAATATTATTTTATTATATGGATATGCCACATTTTATGTATCTCTTCATTAGTTGATAAATGTGAATTTTTTCTACTTTGTGGTTACTATAAACAGTGCAGCTACATGGTGTCTTTATGGAGTGAAAATAGGTTCTAGAATTGGGTAATGGTGATGGCTGAATGACCTTGTGAACATACTAAAAACCACTGATTTGTGAGTGTTACGGCATAGAAGTTATATTTCAAAAACCAAAGCCACACTCTACTTTAGGACCTTCTCAGTTGCTGTCTCTTCTACTGAACTCCTCATCCTCATATGTCCACCTGGCCTCCTGTCTGTTCTAACGTCACCTTCTGAATGTGGCCTTCCCTGGCCACATATGAGCTGCATGCATTTATAATTCTATACATTTTAGTGTTTCTTTTCTTTATTGTCTGCCCCCTCTCCCCATTAAAACACACACATAAGGACAGGGAGTTTTCTTCTCTTTTACTCACTGCTCTAGTCCTAGCACTTGGAACAATGCCTAGCACATGGTGGATGATCAGTAAATATTTGTCCAATGGATTAGATTAGAGGGTTTGTGCATAGTTGACAAGAGCTCTCTGAGGTTTGAACAGAATCATTCATGCTATTGCATGGAGAATGGACACTCGGGGTGAGAGAGCAGAAACAGGAAGATCACTTCAGAGGCTATTGCAATAGCTCTGTTGCAAGATGTTGGTAGCTTGAACTAGCATGGTAGAAGGCTAAACGATAAGAAGTGATCAACTTCGAGACTTATTTTAGAATCATATGATTAAACAAAATCATAGGTTTGCAAGGGATGTTTTCTTTTACAATAAAGGAAAGTAGAATGATTTATTATCTTGACTCTACTGGTCAGTATCTCACGGATATCTCCCAAGTCCTTCTAGGCTTTGCAGAATGAGGTAAAATTATGATGAATGGGTTGCTTAGATCTTCTTGGATAGTCCCAATAGAAAATGTCCTCACATGACTGGCTCAGCTTGGCTGACGCACACTGAGGGAGATCTCCTTGGCAATTTCAACTATGGCTCCTTCCTCGGGACAGCACACCTCCTCCACGTGTGTCCCTCAGATCTGCCACAGAGCAGCCACTCAGAAACAAAAAGAGCTCTCGTAGATTATAAGCTTACTAAGGGGCCAGTTGCTTTTCTAAGTGCTGGACAATTTTAATTCTTTTAATTCTCATAGCAATTCAATGAGGTAGCCATTATTATTACTATCATAATTTTACTGATAAAAAGGGTGAGGCTTAAAGAAGTGAAGTGTCCAGTGCCACACAGCTAGTAAGTGACAGAGCTGAGGGCACCGTATTCAGGTCTGTGCCACTCTAAATGTCAGGTGAATGGGCCCCCAAATGGATGGATGGATGGATGAACGGACAGACAAATGGATGGGTGTATGGCTGAGTGAGTGATGAATGGGTAGATGGACAGATGAGCAAATGTTTATCGTGTTTGCTGGCTCAGCCAAGGTGATGCAAGTCATTCCCTCTCCTTGTCCCATGTAATCTGCAGGCGGTGACTGTATCAGATGAAAAGGTTCAATTCTAAGAAGGCAGACTGTTGTTAGAACAGAAACAGCTAGTCTTTAACTTCTCCTAGGAAGGAGAGGAGTCCCTAGAAAGATCTGAGAGTTACTCTGTGGTAATTATTTATCTCTGGCGTTAATGTCTCATCTCTTGCCTAGAAGGAACACAGGCTGCATCAACATTTCTCAGAACCCCCCATCCCAGCCTAACACAGCACAGAGAACAGGGCAAGCTCTGGGCTTATTCTCTTTAAGAAAAGAGATTTTTGAATTAGGAATATAAGATTAGGTACAGGGCCTTGGAAGGGGTCCTCATGCAGGTGAGGAACCGTGATACATGAACTTCAGTAGCTCCCTGGCGAATCCTCCCCTGCGGCATACAAGGAAGGAGTTCATTCACAGTCCTTGTGGAGGAGAATGATATTGAATGATTTGGTGCTCATCCTGACACTGGTAACTCCAACTTCTGCCAGCTTTTCTCAACTGGAGTGGCCCATCTGAACCACAGAGCATGGAAAGAATTCAAGGGATCCTTTTTTTCGTTCTTCTACAGATGATACATAACCCAGTACCATTGAGAGAGAAAGAGAGAAATATTTCACACACAAGAGAAAATATTTCATTATGTATACAATGCACACAAGAGAAAATATTCATTTTATATGTAATTGAGGATACTAGACCCTCAACTCGTGAAGGAAAAGGCATAGACTGAGACCCACTGAGTAGCAGCAGAGTGTTAGCGAGGAAGGAGACACAAAGCATAGAGACTTTGAAGAGTTTACAATCTAATTGAGAAGGTTCTGGTTTTGCACACGTCACTGACAAAGGACAGCCAAGTCCACCTCTGCAGGGATGGCTCCTGGATGGTGGGGCTAGTGGATGGACCACCGCAGGGGAAGGCAGGGGTGGGCAGCTTCCACCTTAAGGATGATGCTGGTAAAAATGTCCTCGCTGTCAGCCTGCCTCTGGTCCCCCTCAGAGGAAGAGACAAGAGAGGCAAACACTGTGTGCAAAGTCAGGTAGAAGGAACAGCAATCACAATCCCGAGAAGCATGATGACATTTTCAAAAATGTGATAATGGGTTAGATGTCAATGAGGGATTGAGATAATTTTTCATGGAAGACACAGAGCCTGCCATGACTTGGAAGGAAAATGTAGTAAGTGCCCAGTTGTAGACTGTTTCCATGTCTTTCTTTGTCAGCAGAATAATGAAATAATACAAAAGTAGAGAAGATGTCCCAGCCTAAGATCTGCCAGCTGGGGGTGCTAAGCAGCCCACCATGTTTAGGGCGCTGAGGTTTATTTGCTTTGGGACAAAACCTCAATCCTCAGAGCCAGGAGGGTAGGAATTCACATCCATGAAGACTTTGCTTTTTTCTTTATTGATCCTTTTCTTATTCTTCCTCAAAACACACAGAACCTGAGTGCCTTCTCCCCTTTGCTGGGAACTTTCTTCTTTTGTGTAGAAAATGGCCCAATTTTCATGTTATTGTAGGGATGGTGGGAAAGCGGTTTTACGAAAGCATTGAAACAACTGGTTAGGCAACAATTGAAAGGCATAATGTTTGTTCCATCCAGAGAACGACACTCTCATCCTTTGCTACTATGGAGCAGGGGTGTTACAGGGACAATCCCGGGCTTTCCCTGACATAGGGCAAGAGTCTGACTCAGTATAAATGAACTGACTTTGGCCAGAGTCAGTGATGAAGATTTGTCATCATCTTCTAAAAGTTTTGCTGTGTTCAGTCAGTTCTAAGGGTGCTTTTATCAGGGATATTCTCCTTAAAACTATCAATATCTTGGTGTCGGGGGGAAGCACAAGTTTGTCTCTTAGCTCAATTTTTAGGTGTACCTGGGCTATAAATTGGAAAGAGGTCCTCACCGGGGAGTGTCCAGTATTTTTTGTCACACTGATATTTTATAGAAAGCATCTGCTGGAATAATGCCTGGCTGTTCTGCGAGGCCTCAGCTACATAGCATCACCCTTGGTTGGCACCTCCATGATGCTCCTTAATTATGTAGCACACATCCAAAAATGCGTGTCTATGGTTAAGGAAAGACTCTCCAGTCTTGCTCTGAGAACCAGTTATTTCACATCTTCCATTTGTTCATCCATTGATTCATCATTCACACATTAATTTACCCAAATGTTCTGAGGGCTTTCCATATGCCAGGAATGATGGTAAACATCAGAAATAGATAAGCTACCCTCAGGGAGCATGCAGCTGTGTCTTCCTGAGACACAGGGGTTAACACTTGATATGGCAAATATAACTAATATCATCTGACCAAAGGCATACAAAGGGAGCACAGAGAAGGGCTGTAAAATTTGGTCCACCAAGGGTGGGAAGGCCTCAAAGAGGGCAAGACACCTTATTTGAGCCTTGAAAGATGAGCAGAAATTGTCCAATGTGAAGGGTGTCCTCTGGAAAGGGTCATAAATTATTCCTACATGTTTCAAGTGTCTTATTACTTGTGGGACCTGTCATACACCAGTTTATAATCATATCAACTTCATTAACTGTATTAATATTTAACTATCTTAATCCCTCATGATTTCCTAAGTTGCCAACAGTTACTGCCAGCGCTGGCTGATCCTAGCCACAGTGCTCTGGCATCGGGTAGCTGACACTAGTCCTGTAAGTACCAGACCTGAGTCAGCTGCTCCCAGGGAGAGTACTCTCCCAGGCTTCATTCTAAAAAAATCTCTTAGCTAGAGAGTAGCCAAAATTCAGACTGGACTCCCAGGATTAGATCTGAGCAACCTCAGGCCTGAGGATGATCCCAGAAGCAGCCTTGGCACATCCAGCAGAGCTGCCAAGCCCCGGAGACCTGCAGTCACAGGGTCCATAACTTGGGCTTTCTGCTCAATCAGCAAAGACAACAAACACACACCAGGCGGTGTCAGGGTTCTCCTCCTATGGCTTTTAGGATTGCTATTATTATATTATCAACAACATTACTACTATAGTTGAATCCAGTGGGGTTTGGTGTCCAATTACAGTGATTCTCAACACTATATTGAACTATATTAAAGGGCCGCAGCATTAGGAAGGTTGAGAACTGCTGTATTAGAACACTGATGAAGTACGAAAGCGTTTTTACCTAGCCTGCCTCATACATTAAGCTTTACAGGATTAAAACCAGCTGAGGTCTGAGGGCCTCCTCACTTGACTCCTTCAGGTACCCTGCTGTGGTTTGCCACCCACAGCAAAGACCCTCCTGGGATGCAGACGTCAGGGGCTCAGAAAGGTTAGCGAGCAGGTGGATGGAGAAGCCTCTAATTAGACTCTTCAGACGTGAGCATGGGGTCCTGACCTCTGCTGCTAAGTGTCTACACAGCTCAAATCCCAGACCTCAGGTAGACTCAGAGGGACAAGGAAACCCAGGAAGCAAAGGCAGGAGGATGAGGGACCCGCATGGAGGGAGGGCACAGGGGCTAGTGCTGGAAAGCTGGCGGGCCTGGCTCACGGGAGTGCCTCGCTGCAGTTTGCAGGCCGCAGGCATCTGTGCTACCCCAACGGAGGTGTGGAAAGGAAAAAAATCGAAGAGAATAGAGCCATAATCATGGTCTGGGTTCACCAGCAGGAATAAGCCCCTGGGAAAGGGACTCTAAATGCCTCCTCCTCACCACCCAGGGTCTCTCTTTAGGGAGTTATAGCAGCACCCCTGCGGCTCTTGGCAGATCCGACACCCCTGTGGCTGGAGCTCTGGGGGCTCCAACCTCCACCTAATTCCCCCAGCCAGGCTTCCTATGCCGAAAGTCCCTTTTTGTGGAGCAATTCCCTGTAAGCAACATTCATTCATTCAATAAAATGTGTTTACTGAATTCTCACATGCACCTGCTTGAAACACAAGGCCTCTTCTAAAGAGATTTTACTCTGGGTATTCATTCAAGATGGCTTTGACACTGTGAATGAGCTTCAGATCTCTGCCTGATAGGCAGTGTCTTCGTTCCTTCAAGCTGATATAATAAAATACCATGAATAGGATCAAACAACAGAAATTGATTTCTTACAGTTCTAGAGACTGAATGTCCAAGACAAAGCACTGGCAGATTTGGTGTCTGGTGCGGATCCACTTTCTGATTCATAGATGAGCCTGTCCTCATGTATTGCAATAGGCGAGCTGGCTCTCCAGGGCCTCTTTCACAAGGGCACCAATCCCATTTATGAGGGCTCCACCCTTGTGACCTAATCATCTTGCAAAGGCTCCACCTCCTAAAACCATCCCCTTATTAGAGGTTAGGTTTCAACATAGGAATATGGGGGGATGAAAACATTTAGCCCATAGCAGGCCGAGAGCTAGGGGTGTATGGCAGAAGAGTAAGCAAGGCACTCAGACAAAGGGCAAAATGCCTTTGACTTCATAGCAGACTCCAGAGAGCATTTTAAGACCCTTTCAACTTCAACTTTCAGAGGCTGAGTGTTCCTAGAACCAGGATTTCAACTCAGGATGCTATGTGTGTTAGTCTATTGTGCAGGGGTGGGGAACCTGCAGCCTTAACGCCAAATGTGGCCTTCTAGATCTTTTAGTGAGGTCCTTAAGTTCTGAATACAAATTTTACAGAACAAATTTTGTTTGGAAAATATCTAACCTCTCATGAGAGCAGACTCGCTGAAGCAGAAGAAAGAACCACAAAATTGGAAGATATGACATTTAAGATATTAAGTCACGGAAGGAAAATTTATAAAAAAAAATAATGGTGGAAAGTGACCATGGAGTATGGGACTTATCAAACAACATCAAGTTGACTAATGTATTCATGAAATGAGTCTTCGAAAAATATAGGAGGAAAACGACAGAGAGGTTATTAGAGGGGAAAAGGCAGGCTGAGAAAATTTCAAGTGACTAAATGAATAAACAAAAAGAAAATACTAAACAAGAATGCTAGGTCTGGGAAAACAAATTTTTTTTTTTTTTTTGGCTGGGGCCAGGTTTGAACCTGTCACCTCCAGTATATGGGGCTGGCGCCCTACTCCTTTGAGCCACAAGCACCACCCCAGAAAATTTTGTTTTTAAAATGGGAAATTAAAGACTTTCCAATAAAAACAAAAGTTGAGGTTTTACATCACCACTAGAACTACTCTACGAAAAGAAAAAAAGAAAGAAAGAAAGAAACTAGCCTCTAATTTAGGAGTTTTATTCAAGATTAAGGAAATAGTCTGAGGTGCCTCTGAAATCTCAGCCTATTTTGACAGGCCAGAACTAAAGAGGGGCCTCAGGTTTCCATGAGCAGGCACACTTGAGGAATTTCAGGGATTCTAAGCCAGGGTACTGGTGGAGTCAAGTTTAATTGGACCCTGCTTTATCAGGCCTTTCCATCCATTCAGTTAGTGGGTGTGTGTGGGTTCATGTCATATTCTGCAATGTATAGCCTTGTGACTTTGGACACGTTTATTTAAACTTTCTAGATTTTAGTTTCTTTGTCAATATTGTGGGGCCTACATTAAATTATGTTATAAATGCCTAGTGAAATGCAGTAAATCCTAAAACATGATCATTCAACTTATTTATCAGGATTTTCACACTTAATTATGTTTCCTGAATCAAAATGTCAAGGATGCTATATAATTATAATTAAGTGAACTTGAACCAGGTGAAGTTCAGTTTATGTCTATCAAGGTCCAGCCAAGCTTCCTTACGGTGGTCTGGCAAATCTTAATGTGGCCCGAAAATAGATCTCACTGTCTCCAGCCACCCTACCACCACCCTTAAATAACATTTAGGTTATTGTTTTAGTGCCCTATTCCCTTCACGTGTAATTCTGAACTTGTGAAATTGTGTACTGCAGCTGGACCATTAACAAATCCTGGCTTGTCTCTCAATTGAACATGGCGAACAGCTGGAATGTGGTGCATTAGCCTTTGTGCCCCAGACTCACTGTCATTTCAGCTACATAGTAAGAATGATCTCAGTGGCGGGGTGGCACCTGTGGCTCAAAGGAGTAGGGTGCTGGCCCCATAGGCCTGAGGTGGTGGGTTCAAACTCAGCCCCGGCCAAAAACTGCAAAAAAAAAAGAATGATCTCGTGGCACAACATGCTTTGTGGGTTTTGGCTGAGCAGGTAAAGCACATGTGATAAGCTCTTCAATGGATAGGTTTATAGCGATGAAGACAAAGTTCCATGGAGCACACTTTAAAATCAGCTCTTTACTAGTCTTGGTATTTTCTATGAGAGCAAATAGATTCCCAATAGAAGCACTCTGCTGAAATGATCACAGAAATTAGAAGGGAAATGCAGATTTTTACTTTGCATTCAATTTTTTAAATAAATATAAGTAAAAGAAAATCAATATGCAAGTAATACATATATAAACTATATAAATGTAAAATATTATGCATATATTACATACATTTTTATTTTGCATTCAGTTTTTTTAATAAATATAAGTAAAAGAAAGTCAGCTGGGCGCCTGTGGCTCAAGCAGATAAGGCATCAGCCACATACACCTGAGCTGGCGGGTTCGAATCCAGCCCAGGCCCACCAAACAACAATGATGGCTGCAACCAAAAAATAGCCAGACGTTGTGGCTGGCACCTGTAATCCCAGCTACTTGGGAAGCAGAGGCAGGAGACTCGCTTGAGCTCAGGAGTTGGAGGTTGCTGTGAGCTGTGATGCCACAGCACTCTATCCAGGGCGACAGCTTGAGGCTCTGTCTCAAAAAAAAGAAAGTCAATATTCAAGTAATATATGTATAAGCTAGTATATATAAAATATTATATACATTATGTACTTTATATATAAACATATAATATATATAAATGATTATATAGGTTAAACAATTACAAAAATCACATAGTAACTGTGCGGCAATGATACTCACCACCCGGTCCATTTGCCCTTCTTCTGACCAACTTCTACTCAGTAAATTCTGGTCGGAAGTGATACTTGTGGCTTCAAACCCAATCATAGAGGAGCAAATCTAATTCCCCTGCATCCCTCTTATCTTCTGCGTCAGTGAAGGCTGAGTTTCTAGATTTAGCTATGAGATAGTGGAGCATCCATCAGCTGCATCTCAGGAGCAGAAGTCCCTTCCCCACCCTTTCACTGACCTAAAGTGGACAGACAGCACAGGGCTAATGCTTTGCTGTGTTAAGCTATTGGGATGTTGCAGTTAATTTGTTATCACAGCAAAACCTATCCTATCCTTGCTGATACAGTAACTATTTTTGAAATTCTCTAAACCAAACCTCAACCAGAGCTTTAAATTATGAGTCAAGAGTAATAGGTTTTAGTAACAATGATTGCATTCTATCACTATTTTATTTAATCTTTTCTTAAATTTATTTTTCAGATCAAGTAATGATTTTCCATTGTATTAAAGATACTTTAAGTATTACCCTATTAACTCTGGGGTTAAAGTGCTTTTTTAAAAACTCCATCCTCTTTCCTCTGGGTGAGGTTTTAAATGCTTTTAAATCTTCAATGTTCCTCTTACTCCTAAGAAACTTCCTATAACAACTAATGAAGACATCCCAAATCTCATGTTCCAGAATTAGAAAGTAGAGGCCCTTGGAGTTGTGTTTCACTGTTACGGAAGAAACTCACCAGATACATTTGTAAAATTAAGATAACTGAGCTAATGTTTATAATAAAAAATAATAATAGCACAAATTGTAAAAATAGCATCTCTCTGCCAGCTTCATGGCTTATATGAGACAAAACGAAATGGTGAAAGAGGCATTTCTCAAATTCATCCAACCCAGCTGGATCCAAGTGGTACAGGCAGAGACAAACAAGCTTCTGTGGTTAGAGTAAAAACAAAAAAGTGAGAATCACATGCCGCCTGCTGACTTCCTCAGCCACGTAGAGGCTTTAGGAGAATTAAACAGCTAAAGCACTTTGAAGATGACAAATGCTTATGTGCTAAGTATTGTTATTATATGAAATGATTATTAACATCAATCCTGTGTAATCAAGCATTATTATTGGAAGCTGTGCAAGAAAATCTAATCTTTGGAGATTTTTGGCTCTATTTGCAGAACAAAGAGGCATGCGTATCATTTATCCCAGGTACCTTAGACACGTGAATCAAGAGTACCTAGACAGTAAGTGAGTGTTTCTTGTTTGTCCATATTTCAACCAAAGAGGACTTTGTATTTATTGGCATAATGTAAGAAGTAATATGGCACTTTGGGGAGGAAATAAAACACAAAATGATTTAAATTCTAGGATAAGGAGAAAGTAAAATGGAATCTACCCAAACATTTCAGCTGAGACTAAAACCCCTCCTGGCTATTTTAATAAATTGCTCTTTAAGTAATTAAAACTGTAGCCTATGGTCTTCAGTAAATGCTGATAATTTCTCTCTGCTCAGTTGCAAGTATTTTTCTGGCTGGCTTCCTTCCAAAGAGTACACCTGTGTGTTAGTTGAACAATGTCTTACTGAAAGATGAAATTAACAAATTTTGTTTCATTTGGATCTTGGTTAAAACTTTGAAGGTAGATATTTATATGCAAAACCACGTAAAGAATACTAGCTTAAATTATTCCACCAGGGACTATAATGATTTTCATTTTGCTAACAGCACATTAGAATATGCTTAGCTAATGAAAACAATTCATCTCTGTTTTTCTATCAAACACAAGGTTGGAGGGTGGTAAAGAACTATTATTTAGGTATAGAATTTCTAGTATTTTAGCTCTCTTTCCTTCTATGCTACATCCTCTTAAATTTATTCACTTTGTTTCTGAACTTTGAAAAGTCCTTGATCTATTTTAATTCATGAAAACCCAATAAAACATTGTTTTGATTTTAAATAATTGGTCTTTAATGCCTTTGATCCCCCTTCTTGATGTAAAATAAAAGTCTAATGATGCCTATTAAAATGGAAGGAATAAAGTTTACCCCAATAACTATTTTCATTTTATGAGAGCAATTTAAGTTTTCACTTTTTTCCACTAATTATATGAGGATGTTACAAACGCTGGCAGATGGGATTTGTTTGTTTCCAATTTTGATCTCAGTTGCAGTTATCATTTTGTACAGAATTAGCACATCACCAAGGAGGAGGGATCGCCGTCCACCCCTCCACCACATTCAAAAGTGCAGGTGTGTTCAGTAAGAGTCTGGCACCCTCCACAACTGTGCTAGAATCCCAGAGCAATCATACCTTGCAGTGAGGCTTGTGCCAGAAATGTCCTCTGAGGAGCCCTGACTTGCTGTCAGAATGTGCAAACTTTCCTGGAACAGGGGTTTTACCAGGGCTTGACGGGGAAAAAATGTTGCTGGATTTCCCTGCCATGCTCTCTGGGACCCAAGATCATGACTTCCTCGAGACTGGGAGGGAGACCTCAGTTTAAGAAAACAGTTTTTGACTATATTATCCTAGGTTGCTTCTCAAATGTTTTGAAGACTGCTTTGGGGAAAGTAATGAGTGTTTATGATTTTTTTAAGGATTATTCAATTCTATAACAAAATATTAAAGAAACAAATAAATAGAGATAGATGAAACTAAGCACAGACATTTCACTCAAAAAAAAAAAAAAAAACAGACAAAAGGGCAGCAGAACGCAAGTGTGTTAAACATGGACTGGAGCGGCTGGAAGAACCAAAGGCGGCACTCAGCGCTCGGCATGTGTGATGCATCAAACTTTCATGAGGCACTCAGTATTCATGAGGTCTTTAATTAGCCATTTGGTATCCACTTAACCTCTACTTTTCCTCAACCACTCAGTTTGGGGTGCTTTATTATGCAGCAATGGTATCGAGGGGACACTGTGACCCACAGGGCAGACATGCTCTGCAGGACCGAAGTCCAAAGAGAAGACGACGCATCTGCACCTTTGAAAGCTATGTGTCTCTAGGAGACTTTAAACCACACGTGCAAGAAAGGCCTAATCGTAAGATATATATTGATATAAGGCTCTCATCAACCAATAAGAGAACATGAACACAATAGACAAATTGGCAACAATTATAAACGTGTTTTAAAAGAAGCAATCATGTAAGATTGACGAGAGAGAGGAGGAATGGGGGTTTAGTCTGGCAGCCCTCTCTGGCTCCACCAGCATGGAGATGGGGGGAAGAAGGGAAAAGCCTGTGTGACTCTCTGTGTGTTGTTGGGGCAGACAGGTGACCTAGTGCTGTCTCTTCTAAGCAGCACACATGTGGTTCCTTAGAAAGCCACATATTTAGGCCGGGTACGGCGGCTCACGCCTGTAATCCTAGCACTCTGGGAGACCCAGGCAGGTGGATTGCCTGAGCTCACAGGTTCAAGACCATTCTGAGCTACAGGGAGAACTCATCTGTAAACATAACAAGAGTTATGTTGTGGCGGGCACCTGCAGTCCCAGCTACTTAGGAGGCTGAGGCAAGAGAATCACTTGAGCCCAAGAGTTTGAGGTTGCTGTGAGCTGTGACATCACAGCACTCTACCAACGGCGACTAAGTAAGACTCTACCTCAACAAAAAAAAAAGAAAGAGAGAAAGTCACGTATTTTTCTAGCTCATCAGGTTCACTAAAAATCATGTTTTTCTAAGCATTCCCAGAGATGTCTTGCGTATGCTCGTTATCTACTTAGATTCCATGCAGTTTTTCCTGTTCCAGCACTTTGGGACTGGAATGCTGACGTCTCTACTTGGAGAGTTTCACAACCCTGAAGCTATGGGGCTTCCCGTCCCCAAAAGGGGAGAATCAGCCCCTACAACACTCAGCGTCACTCATTTGTGACATGGATTTGAGAGAAGTAAATGGCTACAATTCTTATAAGAGGGAATTCTGTCATGGACCCCACTTAAGAAGATTTAGTTGCCATAGAATCCAAAGGCCCTCCCCTGGAAGTGTCCCCAGGGCATGACAGAAAGGGAAAGTTCCAGGGCCTAGGACCTTCCCCGCTCCATCCTTTCCTTCATTACTTTTCTCCCTTATCTTCAGTTTATAGCCTTGATACTCAAAGTGGAGTCCAGCAGCACCGTATCACCTAGGAACTTGCTAGCAGTGTGGAACTCAGTCCCAGCTCAAACTAGCTTCGGCAGAATCTGCACTTGTAACAAGATCCCCAGGCTCTTCCTAAAAACAGCAAAGTGGAGACGTTGCCAACTGTTAGAGCAGAATCTGTGGATTCCCGGCTCCAGTTATTCACATCATGTCCTTTCTTAGCTGGGCAGCTCTAGGAAAAACTCCATTCTTCCTCCTTTATCCTTCCTCCTTAGACTTCAGCTTGTACAAAGCTGTCCTTGATGGCATTTTACTCCTGTAGCTATTTCCCCATTTTCTGTTACCCTTTCACGTGACCCCGCACATGAGAAATGTCTGCACAGGGTCCTTGAGCTCCATTTATCCTCCTCCCAGAGGCGCTAGAAATGCACCCCAAGGGTCAGCCCTGGTGCCTTGGTGGGTTCTGCCTGTCTCTTCTCCTGCCAGCTGTCTTCATTCCCAGAATGCAAAGGTTTAGGACTTGTTTCTTGTTGTTCCAAAAGTGCGGTCAAGATGGCCTGGTGTTGAACTGGCAAGATTAGTGACTTATTTTTTCCAATTCTGCTCTTTCAAGCCACTTCTTCCACATTGATATCACTTGTATGGGAGTATGAATGTAATTTGATTATGTTTCTACAAAGTTTAAATCTACTCTGAAAGAAACAGTACCTGGCATGGGACCCCTAAATCTTTCCACAGGTGTTTGGATATACACTGGGAATGCACTTTTGCTTCCTAGACATAGAAAGAAATTGTATTTGAAGCCCAGAATGGGCAAAGATGGCTTTGGATATTTCTAGGGTGCTTGAAGAATCCACTTGTTAAGATGCTGTTATCTGAATGCACACACATACATACAAGCACACAACTTCTGCACTTTATTATTCAAATGTATTGTCTTCTCCAGAGATGAAGAAAGAAAAGATTGTCTCTGGGAAGAAAAACTAACAACAACAACAAAAAACTGGGGATGTTATCCATCTTATGGACACTAGAACACTAAGGCCAATTCAGCTGATGACATTGCTGATTCAGGTGATGACCTCTTAATGTTATAGAAAACAACAGTTTTAATTGAAGTTGATAAGGAGCTTAAAAGATTAAGTTCAACTGGTAAAGAATGAAGTAGAAAGTGGCCGCTAGCCATTGTTCATTCTCTAGGCATGGATATCTCTGAGAAAGCCAAGCGCACAAGATTAAAGGAAATACAGAAAGGGAACTGAAGACAGGCTGAAGTTCAGTCCCCCAGAACCTGGTCAGCCACCCAGATAACCTGAGACTATTTGAGACCCTGACTAAAATAATGGTCTTTTTGTGAAATGTAAATATAGTAATAATAGTAATAAGAATAATGGCCCAAGGAGTATTTCTAATGAGACTGAGAAGACATCCAAGCTCTCTCCTCAGATTCCTGTGCCACCAGAGTAGAGGTCTGTGCCCTGGATCCAGCTCCCTAGAATAAGTGTTTCTAATCTAGTCCAGGACTAGACAGAGATATTCAAACATCTAAATATTCAACAACACATAATTCTTCTTATCTAACATCTACAAATAGTCACTTTAAAGAAAAGCAACACTCATTCAGGCAACAAAATGAAAAGTAGATAATTTGAACTGCATTAAAATCAAAAACATTATGCATCCATTATCAAGAGAGTAAAAAGGCAGTATACAGAATGGGAGAAAATATTAGTAAATTATATATCTGATAAGAGGTTAATATCTAGAGTTTGAAAAAGACTCCTACAACTCTTTTAAAAAGACAAACATTCCAGTTTAAAAATCAGCCAAGGACTTGAATGGTCATTTCTACAAAGGAGATACACCAATGGCCAATAAGCACTTGAAAAGATGCTCAACATCATTGGTCACTGGGGGATTGTGAACCCAAATCACAGTGAAATGCCCCTTCATGTATACTAGGTCAAGTTTAAAATTTTTTTTGAACTGGTAAGGAAAATAAACGTGAGGGTGTGGAGAAATTAGAAGCCTATGCATTGCTGGTGGAAATGGAGATTGTGCCAACACTCTGGAAAACAGTTTGACGATCGCTCAAAAAAATTAAATGCTGATTTTCCATATTGACCCAGCAATTTCACTCATAGTTACATTCCCCCAAAGAGACTCAGACAGATACTTTCATGCTGATGTCCATAGTAGCATTATTCACAATAGTTAAAAGGTGAAAACAGCCCGTCTCCGTCAACAGATAAATGGATAAACAAAATGTTGTTTATACGTACAATGGAATATTATTCAGCCATAAGAAAGAACGAAGTTCGGATACCTGCTACAATGTGGATGAACCTTGAAAACATCACGCTAAATGAAATTAGCCAGACAAAAAGGACAAATATTACATGATTAAACTTACATGAAATATCTAGAATAGGCAAATTCACAGACAGAGAAAGTAGATTCGAGGTTACCAGGGTCTGGCGGCAGGGAAAATTTGTAGTTATTGCCTAATGGATACAGTTTCTGTTTAGGGTAATGAAAAAAGTTAGGGAATAGATAGTGGTGATGGTTGCAACATTGTGAATGTAATTAATGCCACTGAGTTAATCACCTAAAACGTTTTAAATAGCAAGTTTTATGTTTTACACACACACAATTTAAAAAGGAAATAAAAAAGCAAACATATAGTGTACCAGATAGCAGCATAGCATTATTGATAGCTAAGTGACCAGCCTTCTGGTAAATTCTATAGACGACACAAAAGAAAGACAAACTTCAGATATTTAAGAAACAAGGTGGGATAGTAAGGCTCCAGGGAAGCACAGTAGATAATTTATGCATTTGCAGTGATGAATGGTACCTCTGAAATCCGCTCCCATCCATGTGGCCTCATCCTAGGTCAGACTTTACCATCTATCACCTGGCCACCTCCATGTTAGCAACCACACAAACCATCTTTCTATCTCTCTCAGGTCATCCTGCTCAATGTCAGTTAGATCATCCAAAGAGCAATCAAACCCCTCTCCGAAGCCTTCAACATCAGCAACCACATTGAGCCTTGCTCCTGCGGAATATGGTGTGTGTGTGTGTGTGTGTGCGCCCACTTCCACCTGCTCTCCCAACACTGGACTGAGGACATTGACCACTACCTCTGGGGAAGCCTTTTGTTTCCATTATTATTTCAGATTTATATGAAGGTACATGTAATTTGGTTACATTGCTTGTGTTTGTAAGATGAAGTCCAAGATGTAGTTGTTTCCTTCACCCAGGAAGTATGCCATATACTCACACATTGTACCCATTAGGTAAATACTTACTGGCTCCTTTCCCCTCTCCCCCTTCTTGAATTTAAGTGAGTTTTTCTTTCATGTGGCTCTATAGTTTCAACTTAGTATTTAGTACATGGCATGTTTGATATTCCCTCTTATGATACTCTACTTAGGAGAATGTTTTCCAAATCCTTCCAGGTAAATACAAAAGATACAAAGTCTCGGCTCGGCGCCTGTGGCTCATCGGGCTAAGGCGCCAGCCACGTGCTGGCGGGTTCGAATCCAGCCTGGCCCACCAAACAACAATGACGGCTGCAATCAAAAAACGGCTGGGTGTTGTGGCAGGCGCCTGTAGTCCCAGCTACTTGGGAGGCGAAGGCAAGAGACTCGCTTAAGCCTAGGAATTAGAGGTTGCTGTGAGCTGTGATGCCACGGCACTCTATCCAGGGTGACAGCGTGAGGCTCTATCTCAAAAAAAAAAAAAATAGATACAAAGTCTCCATCTTTTTATGACTAAATAGTATTCCATGGTATACATATACCACAGTTTATTAATCCATTCATGGGTTGATTGGGCACTTTGTGATTGTGAATTGAGTTCTGTAAACATTTCTGTGCAAATATCCTTCTGGTAAAATGATCTTTTTTCTTTGAGATAGATACCCAGTAATGGGATTGGTGGATCAAATGAGAGGTCTACTTAGTTCTTTAAGTAATTTCCATACTTCTTTCCATAGAGGCTGTACGAGTTTGCAGTCCAACCAACAGAGTGTTCCCTTCTCTCTGCGTCCACAAAAACACCTACAGCTTTGGGACCTTGTGATGTGGACCATTCTCACTGGGGTTAGGTGATGTTTCAAAATGGTTTTGATATGCATTTCTCTGATGACCAGGGACTATAAGGATTTTTTCATGTGTTTGTTAGCCATTCATTTGTCCTTATCAGAAAAAAATACTCTTCATTAATGGGGTTATTAGTAACTGTTTCTTGCCCAGTTATTAATGGGGCTATTTGCTCTTTTGTTGTTGATTTGCTTGAGTTCTTTGTAGATTCTTGTTATTAGCCTCTGTCAGATTTGTAGCACATGGGGAAGGAGTATTTTCTCTCACCCTGAAGGTTGTCTTGTTGCTTGGTTGATGGTGTCCTTAGCTGTGCAGAAACTTTTCAGTTTGATCAGGTCCCATTCATTTATTTTTGTTGATGCTGTTATTGCCAATGAAATTCTCTTCATAAATTCTTTTCCTAGGCTGATAAGATCCAGAGTTTTCCCACACTTTCTTCTAGAGATTTTATAGTTTCGTGTCAAAGATTTAAATCTTTTATATATCACAAGTTAGTGGAAGAGCCTTTCTTAAAAGGCAGAGAGGAAGCTGGGCGCAGTGGCTTATGCCTTTAATCCCAGCACTCTGGGAGGCCGAGGCAGTGGATTGCTCTGAGCTCACAGGTTTGAGACCAGCCTGAGTCAGAGATAGATCCCACCTCTAAAAATAACCAGGCATTGTGGCAGGTGCCTGTAGTCCCAGCTACTTGAGAGCCTGAGACAAGAGAATCGCTTGAGCCCAGAATTTTGAGGTTGCTGTGAGCTACAATACCATGGCACTCTACCAAGGGTGACAAAATGAGACTCTGTCTCAAAAAATAAAAATAAAATAAAATAAATAAAAGGCAGAGGAGAGATACTGCAGAACACGGGCCAGCAAGCAGCAGGCATGGGCCAAACCCAGCCCATTGCCTGTTGTTATATAGCCCATGAGTTAAGAATGGTTTTCACAATTTTTAAAATCTGGGAGAAAAATCAAAAGAATAACAACATCTTGTGACACTTTTAAAAATACATGATATTCAAACTTCGGTGTCCATGAAGACAATTTTATTGTGACACAGTCATGCTCATTTGTTTATATGTTGTCTATGGCTGATTTTGTACTATAATGGCAGAGTTGAGTAATGACAATATAAAACCAAAAATATTTGCTGTCCAGCCCTTGAGAGAACAAATGCACTGGTTCTTGCTGTGGAATATCAAAATTTCGAATGGCCTTGTGTGGACTCTCAGTTTTAAATGTAATGGTAAAGTTAAGATTTTGCTACCTTCTCATCTTGGAAACCACCTCAAAGCAACAAAGAGAATAAAAATAAGACATCTAAGCTCTATTTCCAACAAAAGAGGAAACATCCATAATCTTGAGCCACAGCCTATGAGAAAATGCAGTAGAGATCAAATAGGGCTGGAGGGGAAATCAAAAGATGATACTTGTGTCTGGATCTCTCAGAGAAAGTTCACAGAGAATGGTTCTCCAAAGTGGATGGGCCATCCTGAGGGGCAAAATAAACAAGTCCTTACTTAAAGCAATGGGAATATCATGAACAGAGTAATGGCAGGCATTGCTCTTGAACTTGATTTGACCCCAACGACAGTCAGGGATAACAGCCTGTATCACAGATCCTACCATGTTATTGAAAGACAGGCAGAGGAAAGAGACTATGTGAGAAGCCTGCATTTCCCACTAGCTGGGAAAAAGTAAAAGCAGAAAACTCACCTACACCTATAGTCCTGTATTCCTTTGGAGGATGTATTTGTTTCCTTGGGATTCTGTACAAACTGCCATAAACTCGGTGGCTTAAAAAGATGGAAATTTATTCTCTCACAGAAGCCAAAAGTTCAAAATCAAGGTGTCAGCAGGGCCACATTCCTTCCAAAGACTCTAGAGGGAGATTTCTTCCTCATCTCTTCCAGTTTCTGGTGGTTGCAACATTCCTTGGCTTGTGGCAACATCACTCCCATCTCTTCCCCATCTTCAGTAATCTTGTTGCCTAGGTCTCTATGACTGTGGGTCAAATGTCCTATCCTTTCTTGAATAAGGACACCAGTTATTGAATTTAATGTCCACCCAAAATTCAGGATGATCTCATACTGAAATCCTTATCTAATGAGAGCTCAAAGACTCTACTTCCAAATAAGATCATATTCATGGTACCAGGGATTAGGATTTGGACATATCTTTTGGGGAACACAATCCAACCCACTAAAGAGGGTGTGACCTGTAAACATAGCATATAGGGAGATTGAGGCAGGAGGATTGCTTGAGGCCAAGAGTTTGAGAACTGCCTGAACAGAACTAAACCCTGTCTTTACAAAAAATAGAAATATTAGCCAAGGGTGGTTGGTGCACACCTATAGTCTAACCACATGGGAAGCTGAGGCAAGAGGATCAAGATTAGTTAAGCCTAGGAGTCTGAGTTTTAGTGAGCTATGATGATGCTACTGCACACTAGCCCAGGAGACAAGGCAAGACTCTGTCAGAAGGAAGGAAGGAAGAAAAGGAAAGAAGGTGTGGTAATTTTAAAAATATGGCCCCAAGGGCGGCACCTGTGGCTCAAAGGAGTAGGATGCTGGCCCCATATGCCAGAGGTGGTGGGTTCAAACCCAGCCTTGGCCAAAAATGGCAATAAATATACATATATATATATGTATATTTGGAGCATGGCAAATATATATATATATATATATAGCCCCAAATTCTTTGATAATCTTTCCATCAAGAAGGGGTCTTTGGCCTCACTCTATGAATCTGGGTTACCTTGAATTTGCTTTGAACAATAGAGTAAGCAGTGTTGTACTCAGTGTTGTACCCACAGCCACCTATAAGAAAATCTCGGATCCCACTTCAGGTACAAATCAGAGGTGATTTATTACACTTGCCCAGGGGGGCTGCTGCTGGAAAAGGCAAACAGCCTCGAAGTGAGGGGCAGGCAGACTTTTATACCATTTTTGTTGCCAGGCAAGCAAGCAGAAACAAAAGCAGAACGTGACAGTTAACTAAAGGCAGGGTTACAGTCGGGGGCTACAGCGTGGCATACATAGTGATGGTTGGCACAGAGACAGCTTGGGAGATACAGTAGTTTGGGAACTTCATGTAGGTAATATTTGCACATTGTTTACCCATTGCTAGGGGGTTGGGGTAAGTTTTCCACTATTGTTTAGCCATTGCTTGGGAGTTGAGGGAACTTGGAGAACTTCCCTGTTCTTCTATTCTGAAACCTGCCTTTGAAATTAACCAGGGGGAGCTTGCAAGGAACTAAAGCTGAAACAGGCTGAGACAAACCTGGGTTCTTTAGGGGGCTGCTCTTTATCACAGCAGAAATTACATAATGTGACTTGCAGAGATTAAGACTCCAAGCTTGATTGGGCAGTGACTTACTTGACTAGGAATTTTCTGACTCCAAATCCAGCTCTTCTGTACTGTGTCCATCAATAATTTTGCAAATGTGATAATTATACTACTAATTGATCATAAGACACAGTTTACCTACCACTTGCTCAAACACTGTCTCACTTGAACCTCCAAAATGTCATGTTTTGTTACCATTACCACCTTAATGAGGAGGAAATTTGGTTAAATGAATCAACAAACTAATTAACTTGTAAAGCAGGATTTAAAAACTTAGTCCAGTAAAGATTAAAAAAAAAACACTAAGATCAGGAAATAGTTGAACAAACTAACAAATAAATGTCATCCTTTAGAACATTTAAGCTGGTAGTTTCTCTGCTGAGGGAAATTTTACAGCCCCATTCAATGTTTAGCAATGTCTGAGACATTTTTGGTTGTCACAGTTGGGGAGAGGGTGCTACTGGCACTGAACAGGCAGGCAGAGGCCAAGGACAGTGCTGAGAACACTGCAATGCGCAGGGCAGCCTCACACATGAAAGAACTCTCTGGCCCAAATTCAATAGTGCTGAGACTGAGAAACATTTGCTTGTTTCAATGGAACAGCAAGTTCAGTGGAAGGTTTTATGTTCCATCATGTCAATGACTTAGAATGCTGGTATTACTTTAATGTCCATTGCCTTTCCAGGAAATAAGAATTTTGAAGTGATTTTCCATATAATTCAAGAGGTAAACTATAATTGGGAAAACAAAGGTTTTGTTGTTGTCTTGGCCCAAATTATGCTCTTTCTATGATTTTTCAGTTCGTGACTTTTACCCTGGCTTAAACATCATCCAACTCCAGATAAAGGTTTAATGCTACCTGCAGACACTATTGCCTCCAGGTTATCATGTTTTTACACAGTAATTTTTGCCAAGTTATTTCATTTCACACAAGCTGGGTCAAAGTAGGACAATTACTTAATGTACCCCAGTAAATGGCATGAAAATTATTTAGAGACTTACCTTGATGTTATCACTGCTATAATCACTTCATTTTATCATTCTCTCCCACTAAGCCTCCCTAACCTAGTTATCCACTCCCTGCCCTTTTCCTTTAAATGCCCACAGCAATTCTACCATACTTAGTACAAGGTTTTTCATTTTTTTGTTTTGTTGTCACAGGACATTTATGTGTTCCAAATTTTTTTTTTCTTTTTAACTAAAACAAGCAGCAAATCTTGCCAAGGTTCATTGGTTTAGGTTGTTCTCTAGTCAAAGATTTAGGGTATAATAATACCTGATCATGGGGATTATGACCGATTATATATTTCCTATTTAAAAACATAGGCAGAACCAGATAGATTGACTTGACTCTCAACAGAGCCTGGCTTCCCTAACACTTTGTGTAAAGGTCTCTTGGGTGGTTGTGAGCACCACAATACACACAAAGCCCTCTGGAAATGTAGGGGAGGAAGAAATGACTATAGTCTTAGGAGATAAGGGAAAACTGGAAGGAATGGAGATAAACCTGGACCTTAGATGGTTAGAATTTCAAAACATTTCAAGAAGAAAAGAAAGGCCCTCCAAGGAGACCAACACCTCAAGCAAGTTGCCACGGTAGAAAATATTGGAGCCTATTTTTAAAAAGTGAGTCAATTGATTGGAGATCAAAGTTCTGGAGTGGGGAAGAGCATAGAAGGAAATATGGCCAGGTAGATGAGCCATAGGCAGACTATGTAGGACTCTTGATGGCAAGGTGAGGGTGGAATTTACTTTTTACTTTAAAAAAGAGGAGCTATCAGAGACTTCATAAACTACACTAGAGGTCGGAAGAGAGGAAGATAGCCTGATGGCCAAGGTAAGAAACACTGAAAATAATGTAGACACTGGTCGGGCAGAGGAAGGGGGCAGGGGAGAAACTCTGTAAGAATCAAACTAATTAAATTGAAGTAGGTTGTATATGGATAAGAAGGGGTGAAGGACTAGTACGCAGAAGAAAGCCCAAAGAGCAAACAACGTATATCAAAATATTCTCCCAGTGCAAGGTCCAACGAGGCATATAACAAATATTCATTAAAGCTGATAGTTCCAGGATTTGGAGTTTAGGTGACTTATGATGACTGATGTACTGGGACCAAGAAAAGAAAACTAAGTATTAGGAGGAAGATAACAAGGGAAGGCAGCAGCATGTTGCATGTACGGCACTTGAGAGATATCCAGGTAGAGATAACTAATTGGCATTGGATATACAAATCCAGAGTTCAAGGGAGAGATCTGAGAGAGAGATAAAATGATAGTGATCAGAAAGTATAGGTGAAACCACAAAAACAAATGAGCTTTTCTATAAAGAATGTATAGAACAGAGGCAGGAGTGAATCCTTGAAGAACATCTATGTTTGGGGCCATTATAGCTCTAGCAAGAGTGTCCAACCTTTTCTCTTTTCTGCTGCATGTTGAAAGACAAGTTATAAAGTATCCTACAGGCTTAAAGACTCAATAGGTCTGTTTCTTTGTTTCTTTGCCCTGGTAGAAGGGGCCACATGAGCAGAAATGTAGAAATAGAAGAGGTCCTCAGCGTCCACATTGAAAGGCAGGAGAGAAAGCTGAAGCAGTATACTTGGAGAACTTGAAATGAGTGGGATTTGTATTTGTATTTTGGGAAGACTGGCAGCTGGTGTGGATATTTGAATAGAGCCTGGAAAGACTCCTGACCAGGGAGCTTTATGCCAAGGTGCCTCCTTTCCACCTTCGTGAGCCTCACATTAGCCTCAGGCAGGCTAAGTCTTGAAGACGGAAATAGGTTGAACCATTAGAAAAGGTGTAGTGTTGGTAGGGCTAAGTGTGTATGTACATGAATGCCTGTGCAACAGCAGAATGCAGGGAGGGTACAGATGGGGGACGGGGTAAAAGCGAGTTTGTAAAAGCCAGGCTGCTCCAAAGAGTAGTTAGAGACCTGGAGCGGAGGCTCACGCCTGTAATCCTAGTACTCTGGGAGATCCAGGTGGGTAAATTGCTCGGGTTCAGGAGTTCAAGACCAGCCTGAGCAAGAGTGAGACCCTGCCTCTACTAAAAAAAATAGAAAAACTACCTGAGCACTGTGGCAGGTGCCTATAGTCCTAGCCACTCAGGAGGCTGAGGCAAGAGGATTTCTTGAGTCCAGGAGTTTGAGGTTGCAATAAGCCATGATGCCAAGGCACTCTAGCCTGGGGCAACAGAGTGAGACTCTGCCTAAAAAAGGAAGGGAAGGGAAGAGAAGAAAAAAAAGTAGCTAGATGATTGAGTCTAACATGTACTTACCATCTTGAGTTTTCATAAATAAAATTTCTTCCAATCATGGTTAGGTTTATACTTAACTGCCTAAAGCCTCTCTGGGTTCTAAGAGGTTTGCTTTATGGGTCAACGTTGGCCCTGCCCCTAGCTCCAGTCCCAGCACCAGTGAAATTGCAAAGCTCTCTTCACCTTGATGAACCAAAGGAAGAAAATAGAAAACCTCGCGTTGGCTAGCTTCTTTCACCAGAGTTTATTCCCCCAAATTCATTACATTTTAATGACTCTGTTGACACAGATACACCAGTATGCTGTGAAATTCAAGTGGGATTTACAAATGGCCTGATACAGCCCCTAAATTGTATCTTTTGATCTGGGTTAATCACCCCATGAAGATTCAAGAGTCTTAACTATTCAAAACCACTTTTTCAGTATTGATTTAATTGCCATTATATTTAAATAATTTTTCATAGATGTACTCTAAGTATTTTGCACACACAGAGCCAAAATGAACTAGAAACTGAATGACTGAATTTCCGGAGTAATTTCTTAGGAGCCAAATAGTTAGAATGAAGGATTTCATTCTACACTTCAAGTTGCACAGCCTCAGCCTGTTGGCAACAGGACAAAAGCACAGCCATGGAAAGGTTGTCATTTGCAGCCCTGGGAAAATTTTTACTTTTTAACAAGTAAAAGAATAAAAATACATTACTAGATCTGGGCCATGGAAAGTAACTTCTACTCGAGAGTGAATGATGGTGTTGGGCCAGAATCTGCATCAGAAAATTTCTAAATAATGGAAGCCAAGTGTGGCTTCCAATGCCATCTGTGCCTTCCTTTATTCTTAGCGTCTCCTCTCCCCTGGTCTACAACTAAAGAGCCAGGAGAGATTTCTGAAATTTCCCAGTAAGCATTGTCAATCTAAATAATAAGCAGACAGAGGTTCTCCAAGGATAATGAGTTTATTCAGGAACGAGCAGAAGATTGAAATCTGGTTGCCACATTGGAAGAGGTTGAGGCAAGAAGCTTTTTTAAGACCAAAGGAGTACACTCCTCTTGTTTTAGAACAAAGAGAATTTGGTTACAGGGGCTTAATGCAGGAGTCAGTTCAACAGTGGAGACAGTGTATCTATCAGGCAGGAGTTCTTGTGCTCTGCGTTAGCTGTTCTCATGACTCAAGTTTTAATTTGGAAAGTTCTTGGCAAAGTTCTGGTTGCAGACATGTTGGGTAAGAGCACTTCAAAGACTATAATAGTTCCTATCACAGACATGAGTGCGCATGAGGCGTAAGGGTCTTCGTGCATAAGCTCCTGGCTTTGTCTTGTTGTTAAGATTTAACACAGCGACTCCACTTGGAGTCTAACAGCTTTCACTGCAGAAATCCCCATCAGCTACTATGCAGAGCACAGTCAGCCTACTTGGTGCAGAATGAGGTGGAGAGGCCCCTTCCCCAGGAAAACTCCCCCCCCAGAGTTTGAAAGGATTGGTGATTTCACTGCGTATGGGAGCAAATGCAAAGTTTCTTTCTAGATAGAGGGAAATATCAACCCACAAACCAGTAGAGCCAAGGAATACCATTTACTTCCACTAACTGCTTTATGACTCCACAAAATTTATTTTCACTTCCTAGCTGCACTTGGAAAAAAAAAATGTAAGCCATTCTCTCCACCTCCACCCCCAGAAGTCTGTTCCAATGTCCAACAAACTTACTACATTTAAAAGTATTTTTAATATATACTCATCATTTGTTAACAATCTGTGAAACTGAATTCTTGTTTTCCTTTTTCTTCATTCTTATTCTTTACATTTTTTTCCTCCCGATGTTACAATGGGAAAGTGTACTCATCGAAGCGTCTAGAAGTCTATGTTTTAGTCCCAAACCTGCCAATAGTGCTGGAAAACCTTAGAAGATCAATTAAACCTTCTACGGTTCAGATTTCTCACCCCTTAAAGGGGCAGGAACTTTCTAAGCTGCCTGCCCCATAAGGCTATTGTGAGTTTCCGACAGAAACCACATCCGTGTAGCCAATCTGAAACCCACCGTGAGCCGGAGCAAAGGAAGGACACTTCAAATTTTCCATAGATATTTCATCTCAGACATCATGTCGTTTCGATATACTTAGTTTCCTTTGATATTATCCATAACTTTGGCCCTCAAACATTTCACATTCTTAGAATTAATTTAATAATAATCTGGCACTGCTGCCTATGTGTCCTACAATATTTATAGCAATATGAAGACAATAACTTTTTCACCTGAGAACTAAAGACTTAAAAGGCTATTGCTCCACACTAAAGTCTATTTAAACTACAAATTATGTGGTATCAGACCATGGTCCAAATCATTTTAGATCTAAGAGATTTGCCAACATGTCCTCATATGCTGTCTGCTGTGGTCTGATTAGTTTCAGAGCACGAATGTTTATTAAGCAAACACTCTGCAGAGGGCCAGCTACAGAGACCCTCAGAAGCAGCTAGAAACTAGACCTGAGTTGAACAGAAAATTGAGGAACACACTTTATAGATTGTGAATTTGGGGAGGATGCTGAGGGAAATTTTCTTCTTGTTTTTAAGCGGTGCTATGCTTTCAGCCTTCCACACTTAATCTTCTAAAATTCCAATGCTTTTCAAAATGCATCTTTGGCAGCGGAGATTGTGCTGTGTCTGGTAAATGTCCCATCAGCTTTCTCATTTAATCTACAGCTCATCTAAAACCATTTACCAAATCCAGAAGATAAAAGGACATACAATGAATTTCAGATAGTAAGAGAGCCAAATGTAGCTGATAGGAAACTAAGCCTTTCTTGGACAGACACAGCATGATATCTTTGCACTTATATATAATATGTCTCTTTAAGCTTTGTTCCAGAAGCATACTTTAAAATATGTCTATTTTCTCTAGGAAGGATCCTACTTTCTTTCTTGTCTTTTCTTTCTTTTTTTTTTTTTTTTGTTACAGCAAGGGATTTTGTGTTATTTGGTGCAAGTAAGGAGTACACTGGGAATGGTTCCCGAAGCAGTGTGTCACCAAACAAGAGGATTGGGCTGATGTTATAAGTGCAGGGTGATGAGGCACAATCTGATTGGATGTTGCAATGAGTTGATGCAGGAGGCAGGATCTGACTGGATCCTGCCACGGGGTGATGCAAGGGCTCAGTCTCATTGGATCCTGTAGTGTTGATACTTTCAATTTGTATTAACACTAAGAGTCAAGTTGCAGATACCTGTGCTCTAATTATTTCATGTCCAGGCTGTCCATATCTCACACACAAAAGAATATTCACCACATCCACAAGACCCTGCCTCTTCTTATACACCTTCCATGTGGAATCTGCTCACCTTTCCCTGAGTTCTCACTCTTTATCTGGAATTCCTTTGATGCTTGTACATTATTTCCCCCACTTATGAAAAAAAATCATAATCTGTCTAAGTTGGGCCACCCTGCCAAAGTTTGAATAAATCATTTCATCATGGGACCATCCCTGAGCTTCTGTTTCTTCTTCTCTGAGAGCAACAGTCATGAGATGACAGTTACCATGCCTGCCCTACTGATTGTCATGACTGCCAAAAGAGACAATGGGGGAAATTCTTTGAAAATTGAAAAAAAAGAAAGAAAGAAAACAACACAAAAGAGTACCTTGTCAGATTTGCCTTACATCGCAAAGGTCAGAAAAGAGAGATTTTGTCTGTCCTCCATTTCAGTGACATCACCTATCCATTGTTCCAAACTCCTAGTTGTAGCCTACACTTGAAAGATATAAATTTGCCTCATAATAGGGATGTATACATTGGATACTTTTTCTTCCATTCTAGAGACACTTTGCTAAGGAGAACCTGATCCAGCTCCATCCATGTAAATATGAAAGAGGAAAAG